>VXBC01007539.1:905705-1047224 GCA_013399945.1 Ploceus nigricollis
GGCTCCCGGCCGGCGCAGGCAGCCAAGGTGCCGTCCTGCCGCAGCGCTCGATGCCGCAGCGGCGGCCGTGACATGTGTCTCTCATCAACAGCTGGGAGCTAATTAATTTAGATCCTTTTCCCGCTACGCTTTAAGGAGCGGGGAAGCCGCACNACTCGTCAGCCCCCGGCCGCGACCCCCGCCGCGGCTCTTCGCCGCCCCCTGGGCTGGGCAGCATCGCTCAGGACATGGTAGCTGTCCACATGCTTAAGCTCTACGAGAAGTACAACCGGGAAGGGAGCCGGCCCGGCGACGGCAACACGGTCCGCAGCTTCAAAGCCAGGCCGGGTAAGACGGGCCGGGCGCGGGGGCACCGCTGGAGCCCCCTCGCTCCTCTTTCGCTTTAAAGTGACGGGTTTGCGTCGAGGTTGTCATCGACTGCGGGGGGTGTCACTCTGGGTGAATGCTGGGGGGCCCCTTGCTACCTACACGGACAGGGTGTCGCCCCTCGCTTCGCGAGGCTTCCCACCTTCCCTGGCTCCCATCCCTTCCCGGGGAGTACCTCCCCTGGGAAGGTCTCCGTTGCTGTGGATGCAAACCAGCGGCAAAAGAAGCGCCGTTCCCAGCGCACATCGCACTGGGCCAAAAGCTCTGTTCAGCAATACTTGGAGCATAAACCTAGTAGCGAGTGCTCCAAGCACTGGTCCTCTCCCCGGCTCCTCTCGCAGCCTCAGAAGTTCCTGCTAGGAAGAGTGCCGCCTACAGGACCGCCTAAAATTGCTCGGCATCTTAGATTCCTTGCGCTGCCTAAACCTGAGAAGACAGATACCTGACCTCCCTCTCCCCACTTTTACTTGGCTTGATTATGAGGGTGAAGAAACATATATATTGTGTCAAAACTACACTTTCATTATCCCAATATTACGTCAAATAATAAAAAGGAGATTTGCCTAGTTAATAGTCCATACATTTGTTATCCTTTGCCAAGGAAACCCAAACTCTTTTCTGGAAAACATCTTCCTTCTTTGGTTAACACTTACAGACTGTAACTAAGATCTTAGTTCTTAAAAGAAGAACTGCATCAGTTTCCAGGATCTAGTTGTTACTACCTTGTCAGAAATATTCATTATTCTATTTAGACAAATCAGATGGATTGAAACTCACAAAAGTAAATTTTGCATTAATCTATTTCTCCTCCACTTAAGTCTCATGTATAGAGTACAATGCAGCAGATGGTGGTTTAGGGAATGCTTACTTATAATAGTGCACAATAATTCATATTCTCTTGTGCATCCCAACTTAATTTCTATCCTATGTCAACTGTAATACTAAAAAGTAATCATATTCAAGGAGAGGGAAACTCCATGAAAGAGTAAGTGGCTGATGAAAATGTCTAAAAATCTAGGAGTTATTATGTAAAGCAGTTGTAGACAGGAGAAAAATAAATTGTCATGCTGTAGATCATTACCCAGCAGTTGCTATAACAGGGGTTAGGAAGGAACTTCCACTGTGGATAGTGGATGGTTTTCCATGACCTCCTGTTAACACGTTTTTCTGTGAACTGAGCAGCTAATACTGGCTGTCACCCAAATAAGGCTTTGGACTACAAGAGGGATTTGGGGACAAGGCAAGAATTGCACTATATTCTTTTTCTTAATTTTTCAAATAATCTGATGCACACACTACTTGCATCAAAGTAGTCTAAGTTGTAATTCTGTTTTAAAAAACTAAAATAACAGCATTTTCTACCCACAGGTAGACTGTGCTGACCAAATACAAATCAATATTATTTTGCTCATTTGTGTGATCATGCAACCAAGGCAGAGAGGCCCGAAATTAACTTAGCTTTCCCTGCAATGGAAATAAGGCATGTCTATGTCCAAAACTCCTGTCTCTTGTGTCTTATCTGTGTGCCTTCTCTACTGGATCCCATCTTTCCCAAATAACATGGCATGAAAGCAGAAGCTCCTTTGCCCTCTTCCTTTGAACTGCATTCATCAAGCTAGTGATAAATACTCTAAAATGTACCATAAAATGATGCAAGATGAGGGAGGAAAGAAAAACCTTTTCTGCCACCACGTTTATCTTCTCTGAGAAATTCTGTTTCCTTCTGAAAGAGGAAATTGGCACATTTTACTAACAAGACGTGTGGAACATCCATTCTTTATAAAACACAGATAATAATTGCAGTCCTATTTAAATAAGCAAAACAGATTACACACACAATAATTTCATTATCCCAAGCGATGGACCTACTTCTTTTATCACATACCTTTCAGAAAATCTGTAACTGTCTGTTCCTGCAGTGCTGTTTAAAGCTGTTTGTTAGATGACATTCAAGCATTAGGGTTACTTACAGTTGTCGAGATGAGGGCTTCAGAGATACAAAATGTTGATCCAGACGTTTGTGCTTTGTCATATGCATTATTGAGTTCTCCTCAACCACCCAGTTATATTGCCATCCTACCTGCTCCTTAGAGGGTATAGGTGGTGTTGACTGAGCTATGGAATATGTAATATTTTTCCATATTCAGTGTGAGGCACTTAAAATATAAATGCATGTGCTATTTGCATGTAGCCCAAATACAGCTCTTTTTTTTGTTCCTCTAACAGTACTCACCCCTTCAGAAAGAGTACTTCACAAACATCTGATCACCTCCTCTCAGCTCACCTCTACATGTGTTCATAAGGGTTCATTATTTTTTTTTAAGGAGCTGAGAGATGGTCTAAGAACTAATTTCTCAGGTTTCTTACTTCTTTCGGTGCTTTCCAGTTTTCAGGGAACTTTGTAGCTTTAGAAAACAGCACCAACTGGCTGAAGTTAGTTGAGTCATAATTGGTTTGTGACCAAACATGAAGTATTAAGTTATTGTCCAACTTCACCTAAATTGCTCAGATTGAGGGGAATTAATCTTCATGGCAGCAATTTACTGCCTAACCATGAGACTTCCCCATAAATTGATTCTTGCAGCTCAGACTCATTCCCTGAACACGATGCATCCTCTGTGCTAAACAAAGCAAAGACCTTAATGAATAGCAGAAAATAGCAACGATTTAATTAAGACTGTATCATAATGCATACATGCAAGAAAACCAAATGAAGACTGACAGTGCGTGGTTGACAAGTTGGTGAAACCCTGAGTGAACTTATGCAATATGGAAATATAACTATGCTCCATCCAAAACCAAATCTTTTAAATTCCTAACAAGTCTGTAATTCCTGGCTTCTGGCTTTTCAATAGCTGCAGATTCATAGATTCTTACTCTGTTTTACAAAGAATTTTGACTTTTGAAGGGTGTGTTTCATTCTAGGGTACAGAATTATTTTAGATTAATTCAGCCTCCCTTTCTCTGATCTATCATTACAATTTACCTTCCCTTCTGAAACACTGAGACACTGGTGTTTGAAATGTCTTTTTCCCAACAATTCTTGTGCTTCATAGCAGTAACTGCAGAGCTGATGGTGCTTGGAGCATTCTACTACTAAAAGAAATATTTAAAAATTCAACTGTACACAGCTCGGGTGGAGAGAACCAGTAGAGACATCTTTTTAGACACATATGCCTTCTGAAATGAACATGCAATAATAAAGCCTGGTGTTCTAAAGGAAATATAATAATGTCTCTCTTCCTTGGCCTGAGAAATCGTCTAGTAGCCTTGTGAAATTTCTGTGCTTCAAAGACTTCAATAAAATCTAAACTCTTAAGTTTTTTCACAGTATGAGCACCCTCTCATATGACTAGTATTGATTAAAAGCTTACCAACAGGAATCCTATCCTGCCTGAACTGACAGAAACAAATAGGTTCTTATCACATCAGTGCAAGCTGTTCCACTTCACTGTATCAGGAACAAAATACAGATGATGTAGATGGAAATTGCATACTTGAACATTTGTACTCCAAGACTCCCTGTGTGGGCTTGGGATTAATGTTCATGCTAATCTGCTGTTCTTTTAGTCCAAATCGTGGTTCTATCCAGCACTAACTGGGAGATAGCAACCACCAATTTAGTAAGGTGTAGCACTGTGTATTCATTTCCTTCTTTCAAATCAAACTGTACTTTAAAGAATGTTCCAACAGGTGGCAGTTAACAGTACTGCCTTTCTGTTGTTGCCAAAATTTCTGTGGCTCATCATCCATAGTGCACTGAAAAACAAACATAAATGTTTCTGGGAAGCCTGGCTGTTGCATTTGTTGGGTTTTGTTTGGTTTGGGGTGGTTTTTTACTTCCTTCTGCCAGAGGATTTTCAGGTATGTCAAACAGGGCTGCCAAAGGGTTGGTCCACTTGGGTTAATTAAAGTTGCAAATTTACCAACTGTAATCCTTTGATGCATTCTAAGTAGTGGTGTGAGCTTGGGAGAACAGGAATCACTTCTTGGTTCTGCTACCACTTTCCCATATACTGTTAAGCTAGTAAAAAAACAATGCAAAACAAAACTTTTCACTAATGATACTACTACTAAGGCATCATCTTTTTATGCTGGAATGGGATTACATTTTAACACACTGAGAGGTTTCTACTGTTTAAATAAACATAAATAAGCAGTTATTAGTGTAAAATTGCTCATCTTCCTCAAAATGAGGGTAAAGATGTAAGCTGAGCACAAACTGTTCAACTAGCTAAAAAGAAGCTGTTTCAAATGGAGTTTGAATTTTAAGAGTCAGCTCCTGTTCAATAGCATTTGTCACTAACTTCACACAGATCTAAACACAAGCCTTAGAAACCAAGTGTGTTTTAGAGTTCTTTAAACAAAGCTCCTACACAATGTGTACTGGAAAGGAAGATTGCTCAGATGAGTAATGACCCCCAAAATGTGTCACACTGCTTACTGCCAGGCCCCTTATGAAAGGTCTCATGTGCACTTTTTGCAGAACTCTGTGGGCAGCTGTTGCCCACAGAGTTAGCACCCAGACATCTTTCAGGAATCTGCAGTCAGCTTTAGATTAGACAATCTTGAATATTAACTGTAAACCTGGTTTCTGCTAGTACTGCTTTCAGCAAGGTATTTCTCTGAGCTCTGCTGCAGGTAAATTTGACAGCTTCTCTGACCCTGAATTTGTTATAAATGAAATACAATCAAGGACTGCTTTTCTTGTCTGCCTAGAATGAAAGGCAGTCTGGAACTAAAAATCTCTGGAAAGAATTTTATCCCTCGTGTGTACAAAAGATGCCCAGTATGTTAGACACTCTCAATGTTATTGTAATATTGTTATTAAATAGTTTTTTCCTCCTCTTATACACCATAGTTTTATGCTGAAGTAACAAGCTCACTATACTAAATGATTTGATGTAAGTGAAAAGTAAAATTTGTTAATTCACTTATGGAAATAAGATTTGACTACCATTTTTGGTCTCAGATTACATCCGTGTTTTCCTTGCTCTCTTGCAGAATTCTTGGCCCAGAAGCCCTTGTACTGCTTCAATCTGACATCCATGCAGGATTCAGAAATGATCCTTGCTGCCACTTTTCACTTCTATGCTGACAAACGCCCTCGGCACCGGGAGGTGTTTTGTAAACGGTCCAAGAACTCATCCTGCCGCCTCCTTCACCTGCCTCCACTGCTACAGCTCAACCTAGTTTTCCAAAGCATTCACCAGAATTCTGCCTATGGACTAGTAAAAGGGAACATCACTGTGCTTCTTCAAAGGCGAGGGGCTTGGCATGCAAAGGACATTTCACACATTGTAAAAGAATCAAAACGAGCTGGAGAGCTCATTCTCTGTGCTGAGCTTGATTCTGGGGAGAAACACCAGGGCTTCCCCGAACAAGTTGCCAGCCATTTACCTTATATACTAGTTTATGCCAATGATCTTGCAATCTCTGAACCTAACAGCGTGGCAGGCACCCTACAGCGTTATGATCCATTCCCTCCCAATGACGGGGACCAAAATCTATCCCCTAATGCTTCTACTGATACTCGAGTTAGGAGGGATACATACCTCGCTAGCTCTATTCAGAACAATGAGTTGCCAGAAGTAGATTATAACAACAATAAATACAACAAACATGACATATGGGAGAATGCCTACAGATCATTGAAACCAAAAGCCTCACGCAAAGATCGAAGGAGAAAAGGGCAAGAAAATACAGAAACACTTAAAAAGTCTCAGGTGCTAAATTTTGATGAGAGAACAATGAAGAAAGCAAGGCGAAAACAATGGAATGAGCCAAGGATTTGTTCAAGAAGATACATGAAAGTTGACTTTGCTGATATTGGCTGGAATGAATGGATCATATCTCCCAAATCATTTGATGCTTACTACTGTGCAGGTGCATGTGAATTTCCAATGCCCAAGGTAGTACACTTTTTTATTCTTTTTAGCTTGCAAGACAGTAGGCCTACTGTTCTGCTTGTCCAACTACTTCTTTAATTAGAATTTCCTTTAGATTTTTCTCTTTTTTCATTGTGTTTTGTTGCCTTGACCTAAAGAATTTAAACAATATTGTTTCCATCAACTTAGTCACCAGAGTGCAAAAAGATTGCCAGTTTTCTTCAAATGCCATCTGGAGAATAGGAAAAAATCTCAGGTTTATCTTACAATTTCTCATCTTATATCTTGAAACCATAGCATAAAGACTTCTGTAGCTTATGAAAATATGGTTATACCCACTAAATCATCCAAATACTCTGTTGTAGGGGCAGAAGTATGAAGTATTATATGCTAATATTAAAACAAGCTACTATCAGCATATTTCTGGATCCATTTGTAATATTTTAGCAACATAAAAAAGAGTAGTTACACTGAGGTATTTGTAACTTCAGGAAACTGCTTGTCACTTTTGAAAACAATAATGCTGATTAAGATGATATTTGTGTATCTAAATTCTAAACATGTTAGATAATCCTGCTGGAAGAAAAATGTTGATTTACCTTATGTCTCTAGAAAAGCCACAAAACAGGCTCTAGCACCCTAATGTAAGCATACTGAATTCCTCCTATAGAAGCAGTGTGAAATTTGCCAGTGGAGAGGCAAACATTTGTCTCACTCCCACTCTGCTCTATGGAAAGAAGTAGAAAGTTTGGTAATCCTATGTTGGACAAGAATTTTTAGGATTTTATAAGACTTTCAAGTAAAGGCAGAGGGGAGGATCTGAAGCACTGCATAACCTGCATATTTAGAAACTGTAATTATTTTGCAATTCTGCCTACAAATGGCCTGATTATTTGTTCAACTGACATTTTTGTATGTGGTCATTTGGCACATAAATAAAGAATAGTTCTGTACAGCACAGAATTTCAAGGCTCTGAAACAGGAATCTGCCCTACTTTACATCCAGGGAGATTGATGTATGTTTGGGTTGAAACAAGCAGTATAATTTCAGGAAGAGCAGATATGGAGGTTAGTTTTTAGTCAGAACAGTAACAGTAGAAATCCAGACTTCATGGTAGGGTGTACAAATCAGACCACATGTTCTTGTGTAGCTGGCCAATGCTGAGCCAGGTGTACATAAATTGATACATGGTCTGGCAAAAATTAAAGCTTGCACAGACTCACAACTTCATTTTGTTGTTGTAACACAAATTGATCATGCAACATAATGACCATTTAAGTTATCCAAAACAAAAGACAGCCTGGGAATGTGGGTCCTTTGCCATAGACTCACAGTCTAATGCACCATTCACACACAACAACATAAAGCCAAGAAAAAAAATCCCCAACCAAACAACAACCCCACCCTTCAAAAAAGATGCATTTAACACATCTGGCTTCTTGTAAGCAAGAAAAAGCTGGTAGGGCCAGAAAAGAGGGGATCCATTTCTATTTTGAATAATTAAATAAGCTTATATTGCTCACTTACTTAATATCTGATCTAGAAATATAAGCAAATACTTGATCTATAATAAGGATTCCCTTTCACTAGTATCTTGATGCCCAAAAACCAAAATAAGGAAAACAAAAACCCAACTGAAAAAAAAACCAACCCCCCCCAAAAAAAACCAAACCAAAACAAAACAAAACAAAAAAACCTACAAAAAAAAAAAACCAAAACAAAACATAAAACAGAGAAACTAAATCACAGATACATAGATTTGGGAATTCTGGGTTTGTTACACATTCATTGATTGGGTTTGCTTTGAAAGAGGTCTACTACTTGTTAGCTTTGTATTTTTAAGACGGGGAAAAAAAGAAGCAGATTCAAAGGTGTAACTTTTTTTTAATGACTGTTTCAAAAGGAAGAGAAAGAGGACACCAGCATGAATGAAGATTCAGTTCAGAGCATGAGAATTGCTAAATATTACTGAGGAAGAAATTTGTTCTTTCACATATACTCTAAGTCAGGAAAGTATCAAAGGCCAGATTAAAGCTATTCATAAAGACCTGGTCTACACAGTCAACCTATGATGGACAACAGACACCTTATTTCCAAAGTACCCTTTTAGAAATGTGGAGATAGAATTACATACCTGGCATGTTGGGTATCATCACATTGTAGGTTTATTTTTTTTCTTTAGTATCAGTACCTCATTCTGCACATCCACTTTAATAATTGCAAATCTTGATTTAGATAGATACTCAACAGCTTAGGTACAAATCTTCTCATAGTAAGTTCACTTACCTTCCTGCTGAATTTCTTATTCCCTGAACTGTGAGGAGGAAGACTAGATTATATGTATGGCTGGCTGCAGTGCTGCATTTGCCAACTAAATTCCAGTCCTGCATGTCATAGAACCTGGTGTATTGTATATAACTTAGCAGCCAGCATTTAAAACATTAGCACTTCCTCCGTGCCATTATTACTGGGCATTCAACTAACTATTTCAAGCTTTCTACTTCAGCACATTGGGACAAAGTTAAATGTGAAGCCTAGCCCATGATCACTGAGCACTGATGCCAGGTTTCCAGAAGGGCTGGAAAAATTCAGAGCCTGGCTGGATGTGGGAATGGGTGTGCTGTCTGGCTCTGCTGTGGATTTAGGGGTCAGGCAGCCAGATTCCATACAGAATACTGGTCTATCATAAGCATTTTCCTTTCTAAGCACTTTTGTGCATAGCATATCCACATTCAGGCATTAAAAACATAATCAGTGTTGTTGTCTTGGGAGACAGCTGCTCAGTCTAGATAGACTGTGTTCACATGTCTTTGTTCCTTGCAGATATTAGAGGCTGCACAGTGGGAGAAGATCCTTGTATGATCTTCTGCAGGTTCATAGCCAAGAATTCTGTAAGTCAGTAACTGGCCATGAGGGCAATGATGGCTATCCACTGCATGGGGGCAATAAGTGCTGTTTCAGTAGCACATTGTGATCTGTGACTGTTTGAAATAACAACATGAAATAACACAGGTGCTAGGGACAGTTCAGGAGGTTTTTCATAAAGGCTAAATTAAGAACTTGATTCTAGAAGCTCTAATTCTTTGAATTTCTATACTCTGCAGTTGCTTAAACACACAAAATCTCCTGTCTCTCTCTTGCTGTCCACATATGCTGACATGACCAACATGGGTAGAAACTGATTTCAGTAGAAACTGAGTTTCTGCACCAACAGCAGCTGAGACCACCTCACTGCTGCTTGTCTGTGGACAGTTTTGAGATCTAAAGATGAAGGAGGGCAAGAGAGAGCAAGCTGCTGCTAATTATGCTAACATATGCTAATTACAGAAAGGCACTGTGTAGGATTGGTCACTTGTTGGGACTTGGCTATAGGGATGTTTTCTTGAAGGGTCAAGGACAGATTTCATAGTTACTCCTTATAATGGCTTAGTTAAGGAAGATCTGAAAGCCTTAATAGCAGTTAAGGTTTGAATCTGATTTGCTGATATGTTACACTTAATGCAAATGTTTCAAAACTGAATTATCCTAAAAACAACTCCTTTGTTCTGTCCATGGACTACATAACTTTTCATGTTGAAATGGAAAACCGTGGTTTTTGTGGCTCAGTACCCCGAACAGGTTATAGATGTAAAGCTGCTGTGAATCCTCACTTCATACTTTTCCCAGCCTCCCAGCCTTTTTTCCCTTCTCCCAGTTTGAGGCTAGCCCATGGAGAAAAAAAAAAAATCCTGGTGATGAAGGCAGAAGGAAGCAAAGACCACAGATATTAACTAGTTGTCATGCAGTTATGATCATAAAGGCTCTGTCAGGGTTCTTGACTATTCTATATTCTCTCCTGTGGACACTACTTCTGGTGTACTCTGTTCTTTTAAAAGAGAGTGATTACTCCAGGAAAAAGTAACTAATTCCAAGTTAGCATACATGAGAAAAAAATTCTATTGGAACATAGGGATAGTTATTTTGGAAATACTTTTAGTAGCAAATTTTCTAAGTCAGACAAGAGGTTAAGAAAACAAAACACAGCATCTAGCAACTGAGAACTGTGCCCCAACTTAGGCTTCTTCTATTGCATATCTGCCTCCAGCATGTAGCAGGTACATTCAGGGACATTTTTCTTCAGGCCTCTGGCTGCTGGCTGTGCCACCAGTGCCCTCCTCTGGTATTTATGAAGGTAGCCTAAGGAACACAATATATCTGTTGGATACATCCAGCTCAGGAAAGCTGGAAGTGTGAGGGATTGGCTGTGCTGTGTGGCCCTGTAATTCAAACAATCACATATTTGCTTTACTGAGAAAGAAACAACTGCATAATTGTTGTGATTTTCCAAGTTCACATAGGAAACTGACTGCTTATACCAAGTCCACCTAGGAAAGTGACTGCTCATAAATGAAGCTATAACTATTTCCTTCTCTGTTCTAGATTGTCCGGCCATCAAATCATGCTACAATTCAGAGCATCGTAAAAGCAGTAGGAATCATTCCTGGCATCCCAGAACCCTGCTGTGTTCCTGACAAAATGAGCTCACTCAGTGTCCTGTTCTTAGACGAGAACAAAAATGTTGTTTTAAAGGTATATCCCAATATGTCAGTTGAAACTTGTGCCTGCCGATAAGTTCGTACAAACACACCTTCAACAAGGCCTGCAAATCCTGCCTGACTGCTCTGGGAAGTTGTAAAGGAGAAATGAATCCACTTGTGTTGATGAACCAATGCAAGTCTCCAATTCGTCTACAGAAGGCACGCGGAAAGACTAAAACAACGCACGTGCTTGCCTTGAAGGATAGGTCGTACTGTCATCATTTGTCTTTCATATTCATCTTCCAGGAATTCAGTACTTCTACAGATACCTTCCTAACCCACCTAGCCAAGATACCTGGTGTTTAGAGAGAAATTTAAATGTAAAGTTTTCCATAATCAAGGGACTAAAATATGTTTTTATATGTTATTTTCTGACTATTTTATCTCTTCAGTTAACCAAGAAGATGGGAAGTGAACTTGCAAAGGCAGGCTTATTTTAGAATATCACTTTTGTACACAAATCAAAAGTTTTTGCCTAAAACACTCATACTCTTAATATGCATATTTATACTGAAAAATGCTGTAATAAAGGGCTTAAAATGTATATTTTCTTCAGGATGCAAGTATAGTTCACTGCATAAGTTTCCATATAAACAATATGTTAATATAGTCATTTTTGGATACCCTTCCTTAATATATAATTTGTTCTACAAAAGACATGTAATATCCCACATTTTTGGTTTGCTGGATAATTTCAGGTTGTCAAACATATTCTCTGAGTAACACATACAATATAGAAATATGTTGAAATACTAAAATAAAATAACCAAGATTTATATTTTTGTAAATTATTCTCTATATCCTCTAGATTGTTACATGCTTTTAACAAAAGCTAATAAATTAAAGGTACAGTAGTATCTAAAAATATTTGATTGTTTTTCTATAAATGCACTCTCCTACATTCTGTTAATTAGATGGAAACTTGTAAATACATGTTAAGCTTGTCATAATGTGCTTCAATAGATTAAAGACGGAAATACTATGATCATCCAGACCGACCTCCTGCATAGCACAGATCAAAGAACCAGTTTCTGCACCATGCATTATGGAACTTCTGTTTTAAGCTTGGGAATATCTTTGAAAAACATGCATAAATTTGGCTTTAAAGTTTTCATGTAATGGAATATCTCTACTGGACTACAAGTAGTTGTTCCAAAAGTTAGTGCTCTCTGTTCATATGCAGTGGCTTAATCCTAGACTGAATTTGATGAGCTTTAGCTTCAATTCAATGGATCTTACTGTAATTTATTTCATTAGATCCCTTTTATCTATTATCCAAAATACTTTCACTGTGTATTTTTAGTATAGAGAGTAGGGTCAAGTTACATTTTGGCTAAGATTTAAATAGATTGATTTCTTATTCTAAGCCTTAAAACAATTTCTCACAGCTCTCTTCTGAACTCTTTCCAGAACTTTCATTAACTTTCTTTTCAAACAATGAACATCAAAATGGGAAACATTTGGCAGTGGTTCCATTGGAAGTCTTTATAGAAATAAAATCTCTGCATCCCTCTAACTCCTACACAATCCCCTGTTGATACTTTTATGGTAGCCTTTTAACTGCAGCAGTCTTTTAAGAGCTAGTGTTCCCATCATGGTGTCTGTCAATCCTCTGAGTGTCCCCGTGTTCTAGGACACACTTGCCACATACTTCATTTTCACCCACCTGCTGTATAATAGCATAAAGAGACCAAGAGTGGAAGAAACATCTGAAGTCCCTAAGGTAGCACAAATTATAAGATATGGAGTGTTTCCTCCTCAAGAAACAGTCTAACCTTAGGCACTACCTTATCCTATTAAGAGTTGCTTTGTTTAAGGGAAGGCTACTACACACACTTCCTTCTGATGAACAAATAACTGGAAGGCTCCTATCCTACTAAGGTTCTGGGTATCTTCTGCCACCAATTTTCTATGCTCAGGTGGTGCAGTTTCTCAGACAACAGAGGTGTGTAAATGTGGTACTTCCTGCTAACGTACATAAAAGCAAGATTCAGCATGCATGGGAGGCTTTGCAAGGTTACTCTGACAGCAGTTCTTGCTAATTCCTCCTAGAAAGCTCTGACTAAGAAGTAAATAGTTCAATGGTGCCCTGTAGTGACTGCCAGTTATGCCTGACAAAAGATCACTGGTCAAGTTTGCAGTTCTCCCAAAGTACTTTTGTACTTTGTAAATTCCTACAGTAATTTACACTAGAACTACTGGGAAAAAACTTTATATAGTGTTGCTTTTAGAGATCTCCCTTCAAAAATTTACAATCTTGTGTTTTTATAAATCATGAGAAACTCAACTGCAATTGACAGAGTAATGCTAACGTATAAAGAAAAATCTAAAAGTTGTCAGAAAATCATCATTCCTACAGAAAAGCCATAAGCATAACATTTTTCAAAGTATCTTAAATCCGTGTTACTTCTGCTCTCTATGAGAATCTACCTTTTTATGTACGTCTAGTCTTGCTCCCATTTATCACTAGCTCTGAAAAGCCTGACATGTTAACTTAGTGTGCCTATATTCTCATCCACAGCATTTTGTTTTCCTTAAGGAACACTTGCTATATCTTGAATTAGTCCTTGGATAAAAACATTTCCAAGATGTGCTGATGCAAGCTATTATGGCAAGAGATACCACACTGTGATCTAAGGTCGATAGGACATAAGGAAAAATGCTACTGCTACACTCATAAGGACACCTACAAAACTCCAAGAGGCTAAGACTGCATTTAAAATTCTGTTGGCAAAACTATATATATTATACCTCTAAGTGTGATTGTTCTCAAAATATACCCTTGCTACACAAGTCATACACATCTCTTATTAGGAAAGCTTATTGCATTTGGAGTTTAGCTGTACTGGTCAATTCTTCAATGCAAAAAAAAGGCTTTCAACCACTTTTAGTGGTTTAAGTTACTCCTTTCTGGATCTTTGGAATTTGGGTGTCTAATCTTTCTCTGGAAAGAGAAACTTTGCATTTGAAAAGGCACAAATGCAGACAGCTGCTGTCACAGGATGCTGATACCCTCACTGTCTTGGTTCCAACAGATCTTTTTACTTCTTTGAACATCCTATAAACCATTCTGCTCAATGCTTGAGTTTGTAGAACTAGTGATAAACACAGGTCAAGACAATTCCACTGACCAATCCTAAAAGAAAATGATATGAATAAAGACAGATAAAGCATGAAAACAGCTGATACTAGCCAGCAAAGTGTTAAAACCCATTTTTTCTAAAACAAATCCAATTTCATTCTTTCAGGCCACTGTTTAATTGCCAGAGGTAACAGCAGCAGCTACAATGTCCCTAGGTTTTTGTGGAGTATTCAATTCACTTGCCAAGGCTGCATAATTGAAATAAACCACCAGATAATATTAATGTGTTTGTGTGTCACATTAATTAAAAAATGTCTCACTGCCAAACCTCAAAGAACAGCTTTCAAAAAGAATTTCCACTGAGTTAAACTGTTCATTGTAAAGTTTCTGCAAAACTGACACTTGGCCTGACAGTATTTGACACTTTTATGTATGAACTTAGAGTCTGTATATAGCAACCCCCGCAGCATTTGCAGGAGGAGAGGGGTGTTTATATAGATCACTTGATCCAGCTGCACTCTATGTAATTAAAATTAATTTTAAAGTAGACAGATACAGAACTTCAGGTACCTAGTCATAAGGAATGGAGGCTGCTCCTACTGAGTACAAGACTGCACCCTTGAAAGTCATAACCCTTAAAAATTTTGTGGCTATCATGGATTTGTGATGCAGTTTGAACACCCAGCATGATGCTATGTAATGGCAGTCACTGAAAGCTTTGGAAAGATACACACTGGAGTAGTGAACCACATAAAGAAAGGATATTTTATTTCTGCATGTGGCACTGGTGGACTGCCACTGGAAAACTATATATAGCCCTAGGTTTCACCTTGTCAAGAAGGCCTTCAAATTCTGAAAGAGAAACAAAAAAGAAAGTAACCAAAACAGGGAGAGAAAATGTCTTTTGTTACTAAAAAGAACAATCTGTTTATCAGAAAGAAAACTGAGAAGTAATTTGATTACACTGTGCAAGCACTTTGAAAGGGGAAAATGTCAGTGCTATGGGACTCCTTAAACTAGCCAGAAAGTTACAAGAATTCCTGTCTAGAAGGTAAAGTCAGGCACAATGAAATAATGAACGTGGCATGAAGGGGTTTTTAGCTGTAGGTGATAATATTTTAGCTACAAAAATCAAAATTTTTGATTCTTTGACATGTTCAGATAAAGTCTGTTGGCACTTAAAAAGTTATTTTTATCCAAACACAAGCAGTTTGACTCTGCATGTAGGTAGGAAACACAAAGACCCTGAGTAAATATGAATCTTGCTATGCAAGAGACCAGGATCAATACCAAATAATCCTTTTTGGCTTTATGTCATAGGAACATAATTAACCAGGATCTTGGATCCAAGTTGTCACTTGAACAGACAATAAGGAAGCATTGCAGAAGTCTCGGATCACTTTAAATGCTGTGTATCCACTGCTAAAAAACAAGAGGAATGGCCAAAAAAGGCAAAATCTTGACCACATGTTTGCAGTGAGATTTTTGTTAATGTAAAAACTCATAATACTCTTCAGATTTTTTGGCATGTTTACAGTATGAATTGAGTTGTTCTTAGAAAAAATTATGCATTATTAGTACAGAAACAGCAATTATGTATCATTAGATTAAATCATAATACATTTATTAAGATAAATAAACCTGGTTTTTCTTCTGCATCATGAGAAATTAATTTGCCTTGGCTTCTTCTTCTTATGCACATAGTGTCTTCAGAGATAATCTCCTCTATCTTCAAAAGGACTTTTTACTTTCCATGTGGCCTCGGAAGGCCTAGTTCTGTCTTCATTTTGAGGTTGCTGAAAAAATGACTGGTTGTTCTTGGACTGGATTGACCATCATGAATCTATGAAATATATTACATAAGATACTATAAAAACAAGCCTAAATTCCCATACACCAAAGGAATGAAAATGGACAAGCCTGCAAACAACATGAAGCAAACTTGACACAAAACAGATATTTCACTGTGTACAAACAATAGCCCTTGGCTGATAAATGGAAAGAAGTTTTAAGGTTGTTTGTAATGTCACGAGATCATGTCTTGCAGAATCACAGGTCTCCATCAAACTAATGGGCATTTTCTAATCATATGTGAAGGGATTGTATAAATGATTTGTGAGATGTTATTTGCTAATAGCTAATAGAGTGATTTTGTTCTAGATCTGTATTTTCTAGTCTTGCTGAAAACAGTGTAAACTTCTGTGTCCCTAAGAAAGCTTCTCTCTGTGTTGGCAAGGAAGTGATAGAAGAATGTAATTAAGCAAAGATGACCCTAAAGTGAAATGTGGATTCTTTACAATATACAACGTCCTTCCCACCAGCCACATGTGTTTGTCAGATGTTTACAGAATCTTCATTAACTAAGAGCTTTGCTAGATAACAGAAGCTGAAGCATGGCATCAATGACTCTGATAAGGACAAGTGTACAACCAATCTGCTTGACAACTGACAAGAGGCTGGGGTTTGAAGCAGACTGCAAAAAGAACACCAGAAAGTGATTTGCAAAGGGCATTCCAGTTGTTTGCCTTACATCTTCTTTCCTCTGTCTGTATTGAAACAAGACTGGCAATCAGCTAAAATACCCTTGTCTTCTTGTCTCTCCACCAGAAAGTAAATACAGAAGAAATGTGTTGTTTTGCAGTATTAGCTGCACTGTCTGTTTTCAACATCATTGCCTGTTTGACAAGAGGCAAGCCTTTGGAAGACTGGGACAGGCTGTCAGCTATGGGAAAGTCTGATGCACACTTTTATGATCCTGGGGAAGTAGAAGATGAGACCCATTTCAACTTTAAATCTTTCTTGGAGAATATGAAGATGGATTTACTAAGGAGTTTGAATTTGTCAAGAGTCCCCTCACAAGTGAAGACCAAAGAAGAACCACCACAGTTCATGATTGATTTATACAACAGATATGCTGCAGATAAGTCCTCCATCCCTGCATCCAATATTGTAAGGAGCTTCAGTACTGAAGGTAGGAAAAGTCCTCAATATGTGGACTACAATTTTTAAAGAAGTACATGAATAGTAAATAGTCAGATTCTTTTGAAATTCAGAAGAAACGGAGTTCCTAACTTCCATAGATTCTTTAGAAATGAAACATAAAAATTTTGGATTTTATTCTTACTATATCATTTCTTTCAATCTTTAAAAAATGCAGTTACCTTTAGTTTTCTTCTTTGATATTTTCACTGTACAATATTCTCTTCTCAAATGCTTGAGCTAAGATGATGCACCAAATAACAAGGTTTACATGAAGCATGTTTCTCAATCCTGGATATTTCAAACTGAGTTTTTATGTTAGCATGCAAACTTTTGATCACCTATAATTGAGACTGATGCTAGAGAGCTTTTCTTTCTGGTGGGCTCTGTACATATTTAAAAACTACAGCAACCAGCTGAGAAATTTGTTGCTGGATCCAAGCAAGGAACAGCACTGCTCCTCAAACATTCTGGGTCAGACAAAGATTTATATGAAAATGGTTAGTCATGCTTATATCAACAGAAAAAATTCAAGATCCTTCTCTATGTTACATTAAATTGACTTTTAAAAGATCCATCAGGCAGTTAAAAAGTTAGAAGTGCAGTCCTTGTTACAAAAATGAAGCAGGGAGAAATGAAGTTTCTGTTTATATGAAAAATAGACACACAGGTAACAGAACTACAGAGAACGCCAGATTCCCAAATTAGTGTCCCTAGTCCTGAAATAGAAAGAAATCTCAACAATAGGACCTAGATTATAGTTTCTATATCTCACTCTCCCCTCTGACTACTTTACAGGGTAAATGATCTGAAGAAATGGCAGCAACAACCAATTAAAATTGCCCTAAAACCCAGTCATGATTAAGCAGTTAGTTTACATTCAGCATTAAATAGACATCAGGGATGACTTTTAAATACTACCAATCTGATCTTCCAGTCAAACATCTGCCCCTCCCAAGGCAGACTTGCTGGTACTGCGCATAGATTTGCAGACAACAAACAAATGTGAACAAATCCACACAAACTCAAGGAGTCCAGCCTGGAACAGTCTGAGACCTGGGCATGAAAGACTGTTTATCACCAAGACCCAGTTCAGATAGAGACTGGAGCTTTAATTCAGGACTTTCAAAAACTTTTCTATTTCCCCAGACTCCCAGTCTAAGCTGCTTTCAAACTTATCTGAAGACAACAACAAAAGCCTCAGCACAGCCAGCTCCTAAAGACACTTATATATGTATATTAGAGCAGAAGAGTAGGAAATCATTGGGGTTTTTATAAATTCTTTCTGTAAAAATATCTTTAGCAAATTGCTAAATCTGAAAACTCTGCACATGCCTTATTTATGTACTTAATACTGCCCACCATTATCCATAGCTTGTTCTAGGCAGCCTCTTTATGCTTCCCTCCACATACTCACCTGGCTATGTAATCACAGTAAAATACTACCAACACCAGGGACTTCCATTTCCTCTTTTCACTCTCTGCCCTTGAAACTTGGCCAGAAGACAGGGTTTTTCTTTTCTTTTTTTAAATGCTGTGTTACCATGCTCTTATTTTATCCCCAAAATATATCCTGAGTCTTTTAAAATTGAGTTACTTGCACAGTCAGAAGCACTGTAACCACGTTTTAATTTCCTATTGCAGATGTTGTTTCTTTAGATTCACCAGAAGAAAACCCATTTCAGAAACACATTTTGTTCTTCAACATCTCTATTCCACAATATGAGGAAATCACCAGAGCTGAACTGAGAATTTATATCTCCTGTCACAGGGAAGTTGGGTCTCTCTCTAGGCTGGAAGGCAACATGGTAATTTATGATGTTCTAGATGATGGCCACTGGGAAAACCCAGAAAGTACCAAATCTTCCCTTGTCTCCCACAATATCCAGGAATGTGGTTGGAAGATGTTCGAAGTGTCCAGCGCTGTGAAAAGATGGGTCAAGGCAGACAAACTAGAGACTAAAAATAAGCTAGAGGTTGTTATAGAGACTAAAGCTCTGAGTGGTTTTACTTGTGGGAAGCTGGAGGTCAGTGTTACCCCTGACACAAAAAATCTGCCCTTGTTAATAGTGTTCTCCAATAACCGCAGCAATGGGACAAAGGAGACCAAAGTGGAGCTTCGCGAGATGATTGTTCATGAACAAGAAAGTGTGCTCAAGAAACTAGGGAAGAACAACACTTCATCTGAAGAGGAACAGCAGGGAGAGGAAAAGGCCATCACTGGATCCCACCAGCATTCCTCCAGAAGCAAGAGAAGTGTTGGAGCCAACCACTGCAGGAGGACTTCCCTCCATGTGAACTTTGAGGAGATTGGCTGGGATTCCTGGATTATTGCACCGAAAGATTATGAGGCTTTTGAGTGTAAAGGAGGTTGCTTCTTCCCTCTGACAGATAACGTCACCCCGACTAAACATGCTATTGTCCAAACTCTGGTGCATCTCCAAAATCCCAAAAAAGCCTCCAAGGCCTGTTGTGTTCCAACCAAACTGGATTCAATCTCCATTCTTTATAAGGATGATGCCGGTGTGCCCACTTTGATATATAACTATGAAGGGATGAAAGTGGCAGAATGTGGCTGCAGGTAGTATACAAGACAGAATCTCTAAGAATAGGAACATCCCCTTTTTCTGTCCTGTGTAAATCTGTACAATAGTGATGCAAATGAAGACCATTGCAAACAGGGTTTGGAGCAGGGTATGGGCCTGGTTGTTGTTGCTGCTTGTTTTAAGGGAAAATTGGCATTTAAAGAATGGCAATCTTTGTAAATAACCTGCATTATATATCATGGCAAAGTGAATACTGGATTAAAATATTGTGAGATTAAATGAACTATGCATTATCTGGTGACGGTGATACAATGTCAATGCCATATTTCAAACTTTCTGTTTAATCAACTGTATTTAGGTCACAAACTAGATGATTTTCAGTGGGGGTTTAGGATGTCCTGCAAATGTTTAACAGCTCTTGAAATCTAATTCTCTCGGTCAACTCTGACATTTTCAACTTTGGTAAAACTCAGTAAATGGAATGTTGTCTGCATGATAAAGTCAGGAATCTAAATCCGGGAAGCCTTTTCTCATATCAGTAATCTCAGAGGCTTTTACAGGCAAATTATTTGTTCCTGTAAGTGAAGATTTGCAGTATTCAAAACAGAAGAGACTCTCACTTATTTCATTCCCAAGTTTCCTTCTGTGGGTAGCAGGTGCCTTGGTTTCAGCTTTCTTATCCTCAATGTCTCTATTTTTACCCCGTTATGGCACACACTTGAATGATAAGAAGTGCAGCCTTCCGCTTCTAAGACACTGTTTCCTAGGAGGAGCAGCGGCCCTTATCGCCACACAAAGATAAGGAGCCACTTTGACCTACTGCATATTCTTAGTATTTCTTTGCAAGAACATGCAGTCAAATGATATCCAGCCTTAGAAGCTGTATCCTAAGAGCAGTGGGGGTTGGCAAAGCTCAGCACTTTTGAAAAGCTCAGGCTGCTTATTTAAAGGCCTAAATTTGTTGTTCAGAGTCTGGCATGAGGTTCTGATTTTTTTAAAATTTCTTCTTAGGAGAAACTCTATTTTACATACAAAATTCTTTCACCCCTTAGAAGCCTGGGAAAAATGGAAAACTTCTATCTGTGTCCTATTACATTGCTGTATGAGAAATATACTATCATACTATCATTCTTCTGACTTCAGTTGTATTTTCACTGAACAAGGACCCCATCTTTCCCGCAATTAAAGTAAACTTCATTTGATGCTAATAGAGATTGTGCCTGTAAAAGGACAAACTGTCTTCTGTTGGTTACAGATGACAGGGGTAAGTGCTGTACAGCGTCACCATAGTGCACCTCACTTCTACTCATTAACAAACTATGCATCCATTCAAAAAGGTGAAGAATATTGATGAGGCAAAAATCTAAATGTACCCTAATGTATGGAAGCAACAGACTTTAAATCAATACATATGTTTTGAATTAGGACAGCCTGTGGGCAAGTCGAATTCATTTGGCATGAACAGGTCAGCTTGAAATCCAATACATGGTTTATTTACCATTGTTAACCTAATACAGAGCAAATAGCAGGTGAGTGTGAGCAAGGCAGTTGTAATTCCATCAAGAACTGCTGGTTAGATCACAAACCATGAGCACAAAGCACGATTCACTAGAATTCTTGAACTGATTTATAGTCTTTTTCTTTAGAACTGGTCTGCAGTTGGATCAGATCTGAGATCTGGGTCCATGCAAACTCCATACATCCCTAGCTGCATGCCATTAACCTCTTAAGCTTCCCTCAGCAGTAATCATTTTGCCGCTGGCTTCTGTCATCTTACAGTCATCATTATGTCTTCCTCCTGCCAGAGCCCCATGTATTGTCTCCCTATTTTGTTCCTCTCTCCTAAGCTCTTGACATTTTGCAAAACTTCTCTTAAGTGATAGAAACAACCAAACATGCACTTGGTGTGGTCACATTAGAAGACTTATTCACCCTCATGTCAATGTAATTGTAGCTATGTGCCCTCCAGTCATCTTAACACAAGGTCCTAGTTATATTTTAACTTCACTGAATACAGGACTTTGTCCATAATTAAACAAAAAAAATGGGGAAGGGGAAAAACCTTCACAGAGAGAAATTCTCAAGAATCAAGGGGGGGTTGGGGGGGGTGTTACATTCTGAAGTCAAACATCGATCTTTATTTCCCTTATTTGGATGGGGGAAAATAATACCCCAAACCATTTTGGCTCAAAACCTCAGCTCCTAGCTATGCTTTCAGAATTTTCAGAATTCCAGAGAAGACCCACAGATCCCAATACAAACCTGGACTAGAAGTTGCTTTCATATTCAGTGAAAAAAAACAATTGAGTTTCCAGCCAGCTTTAATGATCATATGCCCACTGGCTTAACATTTTGGTTGGCATGGTAGTAGAATGAAACATGAGTCTTTCCATAGGGTAATGAACAGGGTCAAGATGAAATGAGAACCCAGTAGTGTCTACAGCTGCTGCTACCTTCAGCATGGCTGAAGTGCGTGTCAAATTGATGTTTGGCTTTACATTTAGCAGCTTGATTTATGTAGTTTTGCACATTTAATTTTAAATAATTTTCTGAGATCGCTCAGGTTTCAAATGCTTTGGGATGCAACAAGTCAGCCAAGTGGTCATGATGGCTCTAGAGAGTCCACAGGCTGTGAAGAACTGGTAAGCATCTTGCCCCTGCTTCAAGCTGGGCCCCACTGGACACTGAGAAACCCCTCCCTCATGAGTGGATTGCAAATGTTGACCAGCAGCTTGCTGTTACTGAGGAGCAGGTTGGGGCTTGTGCAGTGTTCAGCAGATGCACAGTTAAAATTAAAACTTATTCATTTAACATGAACACAAGGCCAATGTCACAGCTGCACAGCTCAAGGGGCCATACATCAGCATGGTGGGCAGCAGTGCCAGGACGAGTCGTCAGCGGCGTCAGGCCCTCAGCAGAACCATCTGCGGGAATCAGAGCGGGTTGGTGGCCGCCATCCGTGATGGCCACTAAACAAAGCCTGCTGTGGGTGGCTGGACCTCTCACTGTTTCAAATATAACCCCAGGATAGGAGGGCTTGATAGAGTATTTAATATTCAGTATTTATGGCTAGCTAACTCTGCGTGGTGTACCATGCTGAACAAACATGCAAACCTATCCAAAATGTAGGATGCAGAGAATACAGAAAATACAATGCAAACACATAATATACCAATTCTTCAGGGACTGCACGTTCAAAAGTATGTTTCTGAACCAGGTCAGGTTGCATATTTAAAATGCATTTTCTTGATGACCTCCGGAATCTTCTACTTATCTAGAATATAGTAGTTCATCTGTTCAGTGGAGCTATTAAATGTGAGTTTATCACAGCTGTGCTTCATAAACTGTGGTGACTCTCCACCTGCTCCTGGCTGAAATTAGAGAGATTTCAAAATGGGAATACATTTTTCTACCCTCACTCAATCTTATATTAAAAATATAAATCATCTTCTCATTCTCTTTTTATCCTTTTTCTTGATCACTGTAAAAAGAGGGAGGAGGGGAAGGGAAGGGAAGGGAAGGGAANAATGTGAAAGAAAACGTCCAACTTCAATTTTAATCTATAGAGGTTTGTATGGTGTAAAAGCTGAAAAACCTTGGGACAAAAATCTAATATTACTTCTTTTGGCATGGGAATTAGAAAGGCATCTAAGGGTGTTATTATTAATTCTTTTTATTTCTCAGGGGCCTAGAAAGCCTAGTCAGGAACAAGTTTTCCTTTGTACCAAACAGTACAAGACCAGAACAGAATAGACAGTCTCAGACCATACCTATGCAATCCAGTCATGCCTGTCACAGACAGCTATGAAGTAGTACTGACCCAGACTTGTACATCTATAAAAGGCAGTGAAGGTTTGTCTAGAAATTCTTATTGAAGTCCTGGAAGCATTAAATATTTCATTAGCATAGTCCTGCACTTGAGCTAATAAACTCTGCCCCTCAGTATTTGGAAGCCAGCTATCACCTTTAAATTAATTCTTATTCATACATATAATTTAAAATATGGCTATATTAAAGGCTTTACTAAAACCAAAAGTAGCTTATTCCAACTTTCACCTTTATCCTGTTGACATCTCTGCCAGTGAAAAAGGTGTTCTTGCTGCCACCTTCAGATGAGCCTCCTGCTACTGCGGCTTGTCAGTGACCAAACATCTACATGAGTCTGATGAGGGAATGGTGGGATTAGCTGCACATGAGAACTGGGGAACACTGGAGCAGAATATAGAAAGCAAAGAATATACAGCAAAACATTTAATCTTGTGCCTATGGAAGATTTTTAGCATGTGATCTGAGCAATGCAGACTCTGCATGCAGACTAGTCTGGGACAGATAAAAAATACCTCTTTTCAGAGTATGTGGGAAATTCATACCCACAGGAAGTCAGAAAATGAAATACTTGTGGACAGATTTTAAAGGATCATAAAGTTTTATGAGTTATAAAAAGCTAAAACTAGGCCTTAGCTATTTAGTTCTGCTCAAAACTAAAATCAAAATAAGAATTTGGCTTGAGTTATATTATAAACTAGAATAGATGGTAGAGTTACATTTTGGATCTGGTTATTCAGTGTTCAATGAACAGACTTGCATTAAACAACATATTTGATAAAAATTTAAGCTATATGTGGCTCAAAATGAGTAAGCAAATAGTCATTCTCCAAATCTTAAGGAATTCACACCACACAGAAAGGATTCTTATCTTCTAACACCCTCTGTAAAGAATTACCAAGGTAGCAGTGAATGTTACATGTCACATTGAATTCAGAAATCCATACTAAATATTCATATTGAATTTCAATAGAAATAGATTACTGAACAGATCCAGTGAGGAAAATAGTTTTTTCCACTGTCCTAGCATTTTAAATTGTGCATGTTGGAAAAAATCCTTTATTTTATATTTACATTGTAAAGCTGTGGGGGTTTTTTTATGTGGCAATGATAAAGTACATGAGAATGAATGTGCATAACTTGAGAAATAAATTGAGCTGTGGGGGTTTGCCTATCTAATCACAATACCGTATATATTTCTCAGTATCTTTGCTTCATAAGAAGCTCAGCTACAGTCCAGCACTTCTGATATGAAAATCTTTATAGATTGTGATTAAAGACAAAATAAATGTCAGGAAAATGGAGAAAAGTATTTTTTCGTAATCTTACTATTATATAAAAGTCACAGGCAGGAAAGTGCCATTTTGTGATTTTTAACCTCTAGATAAGGCCTCACTGGAGAAGAATATTGTTCATATGTGGCAATACTTCCTTAAGTGCTATGGAAAAAATTGTCACATAAAGAGTTTAGCAGTGATAGATAGACGTCATTTAAGTATGGAAGGCAGAGCTGATATCTGGCACACTCTGATTAAAAATACTCAGTTGCTGTTCTGTTCTTGTCTCCTTTGTGACTATTGTCTTCATGGCAATTCACCTATATCTGTTACATTCTGAGTAAGATGAGGTGACTGTTAGCACCTTGTATATAACATCTGTAACACCCTTTGCACGGTAAGTTGAAAGTCATGAGTGGCAGGCTTCATTCAGGACATTCACACATACCAACAGAGTGCATCCAGACAGGCTTAGACCATCTTTAGACTCTTCCCTCCACATGCATTCATATGTAGCAACATTTTGACAGGAGTACAAAAACGTACTCTTCCCAGATTTCAGAGTCTATTCTTGTGGCTACCACCAGCAAACAGAGCGGCCGGGGTAGCAATTCATTTCAAACTTGAAGCCAGGAATCTGTTCTTGTATATCTTTGGCATGTCATACTGGAGCTCAGAATGGGTACAGCCTGCATCCCTCATATTCTGATCCTCTTTCAAACTCTTAATACAATAGGGTCTCAAATACATTGTGAGCAGAAGAAAACAACCCCCCCACATTCTATTTTGGTATGTTGAGCCTGAAGTCTATTGGCTGGGAGCTGTCATCAGACATGACCATATGTTACCCAACGGTATTACAAGTAAATCCTAATTGAGTGCAAATTGTGAAGATTAAAGTCATCTCAGATTTAGCTGTATTATGTTGAGGCAAATGTGTTTCAAAGTCCTGTTTAAAATGCTGGCAATTCTCAGCACAGAAATTAAAAGGCTGTCATTACCTTGGATTTTATGAGCTGTGCTAAATGTCTGGAGTTCCTTGTTTGGAACCCTTAGTCATAGAATGTATGAACAGTCCTTTGCAGCTCAGACTGAAAAATGCCAAAGACAATGTATTGTCAACAACTTTTGAAAGAATATTAAATATTGATACAACATAGTCACTGAAGAATCTCCTGGTATAAGCTCTTCATAAATAATGGTAAAAGGCAGGATCATTTCTGTTCTAACTGTGGTTAAAATCAGTATTGCATTTAAGCTACCCACTTTCAGGATAAGGCAGGACCAGTTTGCAACAGGCAATGCACTATCTTTTGGAAAAATTAACTGCTAGAAATATCTTCCTTGATGATTGAAGTTCATTACTGTTTCATAAGAGGCCTGTAAAGTAGTAAGGAGCTGAACTTCATCTATTGGTGCACTTTGGATGATGCACTACATTTTAATGAGATTAAAGGTTTAATGCAGATAAAAGATCTGTTCAGTGCACCTGGATTCAACACAGGGATTTCAGTGTGATTCAGAGTCATTGGAGAGCTATGTTCATCTTGATCGATAAGAGCTTCTGACTTCTTTTCTATTGCGTACAAAGACAAAATGATCAGGACACATTTCTTGCTGCTTTCAGCGCTGATCATGTGCAGCATACCTGCTGAGGAAATCTTTCAGCCAACTCTAGTGCTGGACATGGCTAAAGTCCTTCTGGATAATTACTGCTATCCTGAAAACCTAGTAGGAATGCAAGAAGCCATTGAACAAGCAATCAAGAGCGGAGAGATCCTGGACATCTCAGATCCAAAAATGCTGGCCAGTGTCTTGACAGCTGGAGTGCAGGGTGCTCTGAATGACCCAAGACTGGTGATTTCCTACGAGCCATTACCACATGCAGGTCCCAAACAAGAAGCTGAGGGTTCCCCTACCCGTGAGCAACTCCTGAGTCTTATTGAGCATGTGATCATGTATGACAAGCTGGAGGGCAATGTTGGCTACCTGAGGATTGATTATATCATAGGAGAGGAAGCTGTGCAGAAAGTTGGAGCTTTTCTAGTCGACAAGGTCTGGAAGACACTGATAGAGACATCTGCCCTGGTAATAGATCTTCGTCACAGCACTGGGGGACAGATTTCTGGCCTCCCCTTCATCATCTCGTACTTGCATGAACAAGACAAGAGACTGCATGTTGAGACCGTATACAATCGTCCCTCCAACACCACCACAGAGATATGGACACTGCCAAAGGTGTTGGGAGAGAGGTACAGCAAAGACAAGGATGTCATTGTTCTAATCAGCCATCACACCACAGGAGTGGCTGAAGATGTGGCTTACATCCTCAAGCACATGAACAGAGCTATCACTGTTGGAGAGAAGACAGCCGGGGGCTCACTGGACATCCAGAAGCTGCGTATTGGTCCTTCCAATTTCTATATGATGGTTCCTGTGTCACGATCTGTGAGCCCCTTGAGTGGGGGTGGACAGAGCTGGGAAGTGAGTGGGGTGATACCATGTGTGGCTACCGAGGCAGAGCAAGCCTTGCAGAAGTCCTTGGACATCCTGGCAGTGCGCAGAGCAGTGCCTAGCACCATTAGCCACCTCAAAAACATATTAAAGGACTATTACAGCCTAGTGGAGAGAGTGCCTGCACTACTGCGGCACCTCGCCACATCTGACTTCTCTTCTGTGCAGTCATCCGAGGACTTGGCCACCAAACTCAACACTGAGTTGCAGGCCTTATCTGATGACCCCCGCCTGATGGTCCGAGTCATGATGCCAGGTGAAGCTGCTGATCCCCCAGCTGAGAAGCCAGTTGGAATGGCAGCCGACTTGCCTGACAATGAGCAGCTGCTGCATGCCTTGGTGGATACCGTCTTCAAGGTGTCAGTGTTGCCAGGCAATATTGGCTACATGCGCTTTGATGAATTTGCAGATGCCTCTGTACTTGCAAAGCTGGGGCCTTACATTGTACACAAAGTGTGGGAACCCCTTCAAAATACAGAGAACTTGATCATGGACCTACGTTACAACCTTGGAGGCCCTTCCTCCTCTGCTGTGCCTGTGCTACTCTCCTATTTTCAAGACCCCGCTGCTGGTCCTGTCCATCTCTTCACAACTTATGACAGACGCACCAACCATACACAGGAGCACAATAGCCAGGCAGAATTGCTGGGACAGTCCTATGGGGCTAAGCGTGGCATCTACCTGCTCACCAGCCACCACACTGCTACAGCTGCTGAGGAGTTTGCTTACCTCATGCAGTCCCTGGGCCGTGCCACACTGATCGGTGAGATCACAGCAGGAAGCCTCTCACACACCCGTACCTTCCCTCTGCTGCAGCCTGGGCCGGGAATAACCCGTGGCCTGACTATCACTGTTCCTGTTATCACCTTCATTGACAACCATGGGGAAAGCTGGATGGGTGGAGGAGTTGTTCCTGATGCCATAGTGTTGGCTGAGGACGCACTGGAGAAGGCTGAAGAAGTGCTAGCCTTCCACAAGAACATGGGAGTACTTCTGGAGGGTACCGGGCAACTGCTAGAGGATCACTATGCCATCCCAGAAGTGGCTGCTAAGGCCAGTGCTATGCTCAGCACCAAACGGGCCCAAGGAGGTTATCGATCAGCTATAGACTCTGAGACTTTGGCTTCCCAGCTCACCAGTGACTTGCAGGAGGCCTCTGGAGACCATCGGCTTCACGTCTTCCATAGCCATGTGGAACCAACACCAGAAGAGCAGCTTCCCAATGTGATTCCCAGCCCTGAAGAGCTGAGCTACATCATTGAGGCACTCTTCAAAATTGAGGTATTGCCAGGGAACCTGGGTTACCTTCGCTTTGATATGATGGCTGAGGCAGAAACAGTGAAGGCCATTGGGCCACAGCTGTTGCAGATGGTATGGAACAAGCTGGTGGACACAGATGCCATGATTATTGACATGAGGTACAACACAGGTGGCTACTCCACTGCCATCCCAATACTTTGTTCCTACTTCTTTGACCCTGAGCCTCGGAAACACCTCTACACTGTCTTCGATCGTAGTACCTCCCGCAGCACAGAGGTGTGGACTCTCCCCCAGCTCGCTGGCAAGAGATACGGCTCCCTCAAGGACATCTACATCCTAACAAGCCATATGAGTGGCTCAGCAGCTGAAGCTTTCACTCGCTCTATGAAGGATCTACACCGGGCCACAGTTGTTGGTGAGCCCACAGTCGGTGGATCCCTGTCAGTGGGCATTTACCGTGTTGGTAACAGCTCCCTATATGCCTCCATCCCCAGCCAAGTGGTGCTCAGCCCAGTCACTGGAAAAGTATGGAGTGTGTCTGGGGTGGAGCCACACATCACCATCCAGGCCAGTGAAGCCATGGCTGTAGCTCAGCACATTGCCAACCTGCGTGCCCAGGTGCCACAGGTACTGCAAACTGTAGGCAAGCTCGTGGCAGATAATTATGCCTTTGTGAACATTGGGACTGTTATAGCATCCAACCTCACAAAGAACATCAACAAAGACAATTACAAAAGGATCAATACAGAGGAAGAGCTTGCTGGGAAGGTGACTGCCATCTTACGAGCTCTTTCTAATGATGAGCACCTGAAATTACTCTACATCCCTGAACATGCCAAGGACAGCATCCCAGGGATCATGCCAAAACAGGTACAGTTCTCTCGTACTCAGCTATAGAGATGGCAGCTGGAATGGGAGCATTAAGTCAGATACCTTATCTTTTTTCTAGCCCATACCATAACCCACTCAGATTTACCTGTACCCAGAGGAGAAGCCAAGGCCTGAGTAGGTTTTGTGGGCCGAGCTGTCTCTGACAGGGTAGTAGCTTGTGGAATTAGATGGTAATTCTGGATGCATAGATTTTGGAAAAAACCTTCAGGCTGTGAATCTCCATTGCCATATGCCACAAGCAAAAATGTAGGGCTTCAGTGTTAGAGGGAAGATATCTCATTGTTTCTGTAGTCCCTCCTCTTTCAACGATGCAGCTTTTCCAGCTGTAATTAATTCAGAAACCCTCTGGTTTTAAAACCAGGTTGTAATTTGAGGGAAGTTTAGTTGGACTAGAGTAAATGCATACAACTCACTAAACACGCAGCCATGTGCTCTTTGATGGACTTTTCTATATAAAATTGTAGCAGCTGACATCTATTATACCAGAATAATCAGCAACTCCTCTGGTAGTGGCAGTGGAAATTTGTTCTAATTGTATCTCATTCTCAGCATCAGACACTTTCCCAGTGACCTAGAAATACTTTGGAATAAATATCAGGGTGGAAGTTAGGTGACCCCAGGGAGAAATTGATTTTTAATAATCTACTTTTGCCCTTGCTGTGTGGTTTGCATAACAGTCTGTGCTTTGTTCTGAGCTTGAGTGTTTATACACTGGTCTGCCTTGGCAATCTTTCTTGTTCATTGTTGTGCTGGAGGGAGCTCCCAGGAGCACTTGTTAAAATTCCATCTTCAATTAAATAGAGGGTTAGGATAACCTGATCCCTTTCTTGGATGGAGTTAGCTGCTTTCTGGCTACTGCACTAGCACGGCTATCAGAGACCTATTTTCTCCAGGGACTCATAAAATTACTTTTGAAGAGAATGCATTTGCCTTTGCAATGAACCAGAGTAGACCAAGTGTCAGGTAACTATTAAATGTTTCCTGGGGGAGGAAATCCGTGGACTTCCACACTCTGAAATTTTTGGCATGCATGATTTAAAGTGGCCATGACCTTTGTGGTATTATCACAAATGCTAAGGTAAAGGACAAAGTCTAAGCACTGCCAGGGGTGGATATTTTTCTTTTCAAGTTTGTTAACCAATAGATGCTAGCCCCATTCTTGCCTCTAAGATTAAAAGGAATTAATTAATTAATTAAACTCTCCCTCTTAACTTGGTTGAGTGAAGAAAACTTCACTCTAAAGATATTTCAATGCTTTTGACTAGAGTCAAAGCAGAGTTCCATGCTCAATTATTATCAACATACCAGTAGCAACACATCATAATTTCTTCCCATTCTACAGAATGGAAAAATCTTGCAAATTAGTCACTGTGTTCACTGAAGGTTGTTATTATTGGTGCTTTTTACTTGTTCAGATCTTACTTTATTCAGACCTTAAACATCAAGAACACGACATAGAGGACAAGTATCTTACTTGCCACATGACATAAAATTTTGATCCTGATAGAGCTAATGCCATTATAGAAGAAATGCCATTGTATTATTCAATGCCTCTGTTCTACCATAGTTCTTTGTCAAGCAAAATGATTGGAAGAGGTCAGGGATACATCCATAAGAAGGAAATCACGTCAGTGTGGATGAAAATTAGGACAAATGTGAGATTTCTCCAAGGTGAAATAATGTTTTAAGAGCAGAGAATCACGTCTCTTATGAGACTAAAATGGTTTCCAGAGGCAGAAGCATTCCCTCATATTGCTGGAGGAAATCGGGAGTCAGACAAGAGAGCATTAAGATGTCACGAAGACACTGAAGTCATTAAAGGATTTTCCTTGAGATGGAGGTAAAAGAAAATTCACCCATTCCACAGACCCCTGGGCAGCAAGAGTACCTTCATCTCCTGTTTTGTTTTTGCAGCCATAAGAGGGATGCTTTCTGTGAAACATTTCAGTATACCACAGAGAGCAAATACCTTCAGAGTACAGTGAAGCATGTATGATGGCCCTAGCTGCGTTTGTAAATTTAAAAAAAATTAAAATTCAGCAGCCCGATATATGGACATAGTGGCTCTCTTGATCTATACCACATTTATTCCTTAACAACCTAAGAGCTAGTTTTTCTCTTGTGCTACCTACCTTCCAAGCCACCCTCTCCCTTGACAGTAGATTTTTACTGTTAATGACCTTGATGGAGAAGCAGATCCAACACAATTAACTGAGAGTGATGATGAATAACTACAGGAAGGATGGGATGGGACATGGGAGACAGACAAGTGAAATGCTTGCTGACCTTTGCATCTGCTGCACTAGAATAGCTGCTGAAGCATAGTACAGAGGAGTGAATATGTCTCCTCTAAGCAGCAGCAAGGTCACTGCTAGTCAGTTGTCAGCTGCATAAATGCCACTTTGCAAAGTCAGACTTCCTTGAGGCAAATTTTGTCTATATTTTCTGTGATCCAGAAAATAACATTTTGCTTATAAGGCAGAGGTCTGTAAACTTGCTGACCTGCAGTTTAATAATCCCTGCTTCTTATTCTTCTGTCTCTCTCTCCCTCTATAGTCAAACCTTCCTCTACAAACTGAAACATTTGTGTTTTTGACTGTCTACCTATGGAAGAACTGCTGCCTGATTTTGGCATAAGTGTTATGTCCATTTTAAGTGATGAGGAGTATCCCTGAGTGATTATCCCTTCTTAATGACCAAATACTTCTAGTGCAGTCTTTACACCTAAGAGAGTTTTTGTAATGACAGTTTAGACAAGCAGCTGAAAATGATGATCAGAATAAAAGGCAAAAACCAATCCTTTGTAAAGAGAGATTGTTCTTGCATTTCAAGTCCTTCTGTTTCCAGATGAAGAATATGTATATATAGGAGAGTATTGTATTTGCTGAAGGAGGCAATAGTTAGAGATGTTTCACCAGAAAGAAGTACAGTTTGTTCGTATCCCTTCATTAATGAGTGAAATCGAAATGGTCAGCCTCCAAGTGTCAAGATAAGTTATCAAATTCCTACACCTATTGCTAACAGGTGGAAAACCAATTTTTGTAGGTCCATATGATGTTGATTTATATAAACATAACTACAGTAAAGTCAGTGGTACTATGCAAGTTTATGCAAGAGAAGAATGTGTCAAGTTTAACTGTCATTGGCTCCTCACCTTTTGCAATCTTTGCTTGCTTGTTTCTAGGGTGATAGTAATTCACTGCACAATTCTGGGAGGAAAGTATCTTATTTAGGGGGAGTCCTGTAAAAATGTAAATGGTTTTTTCAGAGTTCATACCTGAGCACAAGTCAAGAGGGTCAAGCTGTTGCAGTAAATACTCAGCATCATCAAACTGGAATGGATAAGGAAGAATATAATCAGGAAGACATGAAATCTTCTGCTACATTTAGCTGTAAAGAAAATTCATCTAGAGTATAACATGCACAGTTTTGGGCAATGGTTTTCTGGAAAGATGTGGCTCAAGTATGGAGACAGCAGAAAAGCGGGACAGGAGTAAAGAGAGCACTGAATAAAAGTAGCCTTCAAAAAGTTTAAAATATTTGAGATGTTTATTCCAGAGAGAAGAAAACTGAGAGGAGACATGAAAACAGTCTTCAGATACGTAAGAGACTGTTTCAAATATGGAAAGAATAATCTCTTCCCTTGTCCATAGTAAATAGGCCAAGAAGTAATGCACTTAAACAGTACAAAGTAGTGAACTTCGACTGTTTACACTGGATCTTAAAAACATCTTTCTAATAGTAAGGCTGGTGATGTACTAGGGTGGATTGCCTGGAAATCACCCAGTAAAATGTGTGTTGTTAAGAGCAAGTGAGAATGAGCTGTCAGGGCTATAGCTGATCCTGCTCAGTCCTTGAGCTGGGGGCCTGATGAACAGTTCCATTGCAGCCTGTGAGGGTACACAAGGAATGCAAATGTTCTAAGAAAAGTGCAACCCTGCCACTCAGCCCTCAAGATCTCATGGTTCTTAAACTAATCTCAGGGTTTGCAATGGTATTGCAAGGGTATTAGCTGATAATATTTTAACAGCCAGCAGCTGACAGCGCTGGCATCCTTAATGGAAATCAGAGTTATCTTACAATGGTCAGCACAAAAATAGCTATGAAAAAACAGGTTCCATGTAAATAGACAAAACAAGGGAGAGATGAAAGAGAGAAAAGAAGGAAGAGAGGCACATTTAGAAAAGTGGTTTGCCCATAGCTGGGGTTTGTGTCAGAATCAGGGATCAAACTCCATGCACAAGTCCTAGGGCAGCATTCTAAGGTCCTACTTTGTGTGATATCATGTGTTTTACTTACACTACTCACCTGTGAATGGAGTCTGCAGAATTACACTGCAGACCCTTATATAGTTAATGAAAAAACATTCTTCCTTGGCTTAAAGTGGAGTTAGCTTGGAGGTCCTTTACTGTAGCCACATTGCTTACAGTGTGCACCTGAGGATTTATATTTAACAACAAGTCATTTGTATGTAAACACTGTCTGACTGAGCAGTAGATCTTACTGTCAGCTGCATCCTGTCCCAGCTTGTCCTTGGCCAGCAGAGCCCTGCCTTCCAAAGGAAAGCATGTGGTTGCTTCCTGAAGCTTTACTTACCTCCTTAGGTACCTGCAGCATGTGGCCCACGTGCCAGTGTCATGAACCTGCAGTTTTGCAGGGCAGTAACTCTCTAGTATCAGTCACTGGCTCCTCACCTCTTTTGCTGAAAGGTTCAGACACTTTGCCCGGCACCCCAAAATTACATTCTGAGTGCTTTTCATCTAATATCCAGTCTTAGAACTTTTAGAATAGATACATTTTCATACCTTTTCTTGCAGCCATGAAGAGCTTTCATTTAGATTCTTGTACATTCATTTCACCCCATGAGACCTGGGGCTTTAAGAACAACCTTCCCACCTTGAAATTTATAATGAATTTTCAAGAGTTATCAAAACTGAAGTCCTCATGGAACAAAAATGTGATGCATCACAGTAAAAGAAGAAGTCAAGAAAAAATTTATCAGACAGTTATTACTCTTAACATGTTTATGGGTATGCATTTAGCAGTTATCACTGGAGACAGAGATAAGACATTTGTGTGTTCAGTTAAAATATCATTAGAAAGTGGCTGAGATTAACAGATCAGTTTTATTTGTAGATGTTACTAATGAGTTGATGTTTTTATTTTCCTCCTGGGGGGGACCAGTATCTCTGAACTAGATGTAAGTTCTGTCAGAACAATCAATGCATGCTGGATATATTTTTCAAAACTGTGATTAGTTAATCAAAGTACAGCAGGCAGATCAAGTACCATTGCTGTCACTGGGAAGTGGATTGGAAATGACAAACTCAGCAATGCTGGACTGACGTGTTTACAGTCCAGATACAACGGTTCTTCTCACAAGATATAGTGATAAAGAAGAGTACAGAAAAGAGTTTGCTCTTATCATCAGGTCAAAAACCACTGGCCAACAGGGCTTTTAAATTAATGATTGAAATTTTGATAATTTTGGCATACATCAGGGACTGAATGATGAAGTGTCATATGGTGGATAATTTTCCCCTAGGTAACCTCGAGCTGCATTCACACACCTTGGAAAAAACTCTTTCTGCTGTGGCAGACCTGCTTTTGGCAGGAGCACAGCTCCAGGCCAGAGCACTGTAGAGAGGTCAGGAGATTACTTGACTTCTCTGTTGCTGCAGAAAGCCCAAGTGCCTGCCCAATTCTGTGGCATGTTGTAGACCGGGAGAGCACCTCTAGCACATGGCTCACTGCTGACTCCTTGTTCTTTTGAGTGTAAAAGCGTGGATTGTCTGGGGATGAGCTATGGCAGAGGGCAACTGATTAAAAAGAAGGTATAACATTTTCACAGCAGCCCTGAGGACAAAAGACCAAATGGCTGAAGGTCATATAATCATGTGTATTCTGAATTCTTATCTCAAGCTGAAGGAGACTATTCCATTTTCAGATACTACATACAAATAGAAGTTTAGCAATAGGAACTGGCTATGTCTCAATGCATACAGGGGTTACTAGGATAACTTTATTATTTGGCTACACATTGCTACTAAAAAATGTCTGCTGTTTAATAACATAAGCTAAGCAAAATTAAATAAATCACAACCTAACACGTGAGGCTCCAGGCACATGGCCACCAGATAAGAGATTTAGCATATCTACATCATGAGTATCCTAGCATTTGCCCAACACATCGTGTTCCTCACTCTCACAGGGGCTGGGTCATTAAGAGGGGCTGGAGCCACTCCCACCTGCAGCCAGCAGCTGTTTGTCTGAGGAGGCCAATCAAGAGATTATGAATGTCCCAGGTGCCGTGTTTAGAAACAACTCGTAAAGGCAACATGTGGGCTTGGGTGGCAGGCCTGGGATCTATGCTGCAGGCTGGGATTGTTCTTGTAGCCTCTTTGCTTCAAGGAAATTCTTGTATTTTTGAAAAATAAACTGAGCCCTGGGAAATAGGTGCCTGAGCCAGATTCTGGGGGGTATTGATGCACCTTATACTGTGCAAAAATTCATCAGGCAATGCTAATCTATGTTCAGCGTGCAAAAATATTGTGAAATTTATTATGTTTTTCAAACTTGGTCCCATTCCTCACACATATCCCACCTGGATTAAACATGACCCAGATAATTTTGTGTCAAGCTAGTGCCAGCAAATTATTTGTTTTGTTTTTCCCTACTCTTTCAGATCCCTCCACCAGAAGTATTTGAAGATTTGATTAAATTTTCATTCCACACAAATGTATTTGAAAACAACATCGGCTATCTGAGATTTGATATGTTTGGAGACAGTGAACTTCTAACCCAGGTGTCCGACCTAATGATAGAGCATGTTTGGAAGAAAATTGTTCACACAGATGCATTAATCATAGACATGAGGTAAACCTTTGAATGGCAAATAGTCAAAGCTCTTTCGAAGCAGCATTTTATTTGTAACAGTGAATTAGCTTTACATGGCTTGCTGTCCTGTTTACAGGCTAACATTGCTAGGATTAAATGAGAAAAGGAAAACAGCCAAGGAAAATAATAACAGTCTGGAAGTATATCTCAAGATAAATTGCATTATCACTTGAGATGTTTAGAACTAAATAGGCAAATTTACGGAATAGTTTGCAGAATGCAATTCTGGACATTACATGTGTTTTATTTCTCTGATTACTTTCTAATCTAATTTTCCATGTGCCACATATATATAAAAATAAATCTTTTACTTCATGTAGTGGCCAAGTTATTCAATAGTCAAAAAGACCATGTTTGAGGCTGTGTTACAACATTTAATTTGCCATATCTGCAGTGCTAAATAATTCTGGGCAATCAGGTCAGTCCAGAACAGGCCTTGTACACACAGGTACTTAGAGGTACTGTAGCACTCCTGGCCCTTCTGCACCCAGCTGCAGCATCATACACCTGCTCTCTGCTTAGAATTCTCTTGGACACTCCAGTGTGTCAACAGTGCTCCAAATCCAATGAGCCATAAGATGTCATCCATTTGTCACCAGCTATCAAAGCAGATTAATATAAAAATGTACATTTCCTACACAATATTTAGGGAAATAATTCCCTTCTTGTGGTCCAGAGCTAATGTGTATGAGCCCAGAACATTACAAATATAAACCAAAGAAGGACTTTGTAAGAACTTGGTTTTAATGTTAGAACCACTTGCATCTATTGTTATCACGAGGCTCTTAAAGTTTGGTAATCTTCTTAATATTCTTGTGGGATTTTCAGCATAGGGTGGAAAAGCTGAGCATAGTGATGAGAGCAGAGATAGAGATCTCACTGTGTGAGCACAGAAGAGGCAAGGCAGCAACCAACATAACACACCCATGACTGAATTTGAATTCAGCAAAAGCACCACCATCTTCCACTAGACTTGAGATAGCATTGGGACTTTCCTCTTTCTCACCCCAGTTTTCTCCTAAACTCAAAATTTCAGGGCTGGGGGCACTGAAACAGCAAAGATGAAATCACATCTCAATGGTATCATTATAGCTCTTTTCATGTGTGATACCATACCATAATGGTACCATACATCAAAATGGTATCATTATAGCCCTTTTCATGTTTTGTTTGGTTTTGGTTTATTTTTTTATATTTAATGTATTTTCAGTCCTTTGAGGGCACATGAAAGACCCAGTCTCTGAGGGTATACAAAAGAGAACCCCAAACAAATTCTGAAATTCTCTGTTAGCCAATCTTATCATTTTAAGATTGATGATTTAAATTTTGCATGGGATTAACTATAATGAATAATGTTTCTCATTTTACAAGTTTTCCTCCCTGAAACAGCTGGGTCACTCATGAACTTCATATTTGGATAATTTCAATTTTGCATGGGATTAACCATAATACATAGTGTCTCTCACCTTAATAGTTCCCTTTCATAGAACAGCTGTGCCACTCATGAACTTCATATTTTTAACTCTCACAGCATTGATAAACTGATAAACTAAAAGTCCTCCCTAAGGAGGTCACATAAGACACCTATAAGAAGGAGTACTAGCATCCAAGAGTTAAGTTAAAACTCTGGCAACTGCTCAGTCATTATTACTGACTAAAGTCACTGCAGTTTCACTTTCTGCAAGAGAGTCCCAGGAAGAGTGTTCCAGCATTGCCCTGCCACCACCTTCAGCCCTGATGGCACCTGTGGGAGCCGGGGCTCTGCTGGGCTGGGCTGGCTCGTGGGCTGTGCAGGGGCAGCACCTCCTGGCAGCACCGCACCGTCAGGGACACGCTGGAGATGGTTATCTAACTTCTAGCCAGTCACACTGCCAATCATACAGCTCCCAAATGTTGAAGAATAAAGACGTAGCTTCCACTCTTCAGAACAGAGGCCTCCTGGATTGTCAGACCCTTTTCTGGAGGTGAAAAATCTTAGCCATAGATTGAACTGAATAAACTCATTTTCCAGCAGGTTTTTGGTGGAATGCCTGTGCTAGATACTCCTAAAATCACCTACAGGAAAGTACTGGATCCACACTATCAGTAAGTGAAGTACAAACATTTCTAGAGCTGTATGTGCTCTAGTATTAGTGAAAAGTGACAGGCAGAAATATTTTTGTAGTTAATTGTGTGAATTCATAGCAGGGGTTCTCCAATGACAGGCTGTTCAGTAAAATTAATCTTCAGAGACTGCTATGGAATTAAACTGCAACCAAAGTTTCCAATTACGACAGTGCTAAATGAAGCAACTAACACAATCTTTAGGCACAAAAAAAATTACCTCATTAAAACCACTAAGTTTTCTCATTTTCTGTAGCAAAAAATAAGAACACAACAGTTCTACAAACATATGTTGCTTTAATTGGAATCTACTTTTATGTATTAGGGTTTAGGTATTCACTCCTTGCTGCCTATGTCAGGAACAGAATGGATTACTCAGAGGAGAATAACAAGAATCTGATGTTTCTCTGCAGATCCAGAGACTTTGCTTACTTTCTCATTTTTTACGTAACATCAAGGAAAAAAATAGACTTTTACGTTTTGTGTTTGCTTTGGAAGTTAGTTGTGGGCAATAACACTCCAGCACTCTTAAACGGGATTTTGTTTATCTGATAGACATGCAAATGCTGGTAGGGGACAATGAATATAAATATATCAAAATGTAGCCATAAGCCTTTTCGGGACTGATATTAAGGAACAATACTTGGAAGGGAGATTTACTGCCTGACACAAATTTTCACTTGTTTCCTTAATATTTTTAATTTTTGAAAAGGTACAATATTGGAGGCTCCACTACACCCATAGCAATCCTATGCTCATATTTCTTTGATGAAGGACGCCCAGTTCTCTTGGACAAAGTTTATGACAGACCCAGTGATTCAGTAAAGGAGATATGGACCCAGCCACAGCTCAAAGGTAAATGTCAATTTCTTTTCAGAGTAGCTTTTCATTTCAGATGTCTCTCCTTGTCATTTTAAAGTGAGACATCCTGTAGCTCAGTTGGTGAAAGCACCTGCCATGATCAGCTCAAGCTGTGTAGAGAATGTAAAAACAAAAAAATGTGCATTTCAGCCATGTCATTCAATGCCATCTGCAAATAACAGTTTATCACTCCTGGACATGGGGTATGTTAGGCACAGAGGTCTGTAAATTGGTCCCCAGAAGTTTAGCCAAATACTGTGTAGAGCAGCTGTAACTTGTTGCTTTTAAAAGTTGCCAAAATTAAAAATGAAAGTGTTGCCTGGACCTCTAGTAAGGTCTCTTCAACACTCCCATACAGTTTTATACGTTGCTCCCTGTGACCTACCTGTGTAATCCTCTACATCAGTAGATGAAAACACTGTAATACCCCAGTTTGTCCAGACAAGAGAAAGAAAAATACTCGATTTTGTACATCTGGATGAGTTTGAAGCATTTGGTAATGTGTCACACACACCCCACACATACCCTGCCCCAGTTTGTGGAAGCTGAAAGGATGCTGCAATGTGCAGAAACAGAGCTCTTCAGTGTTCATAGACTGCAGTTAGAATGCTAAGAAGCCTTAAACACGGGGTTTAATTATTTTCCCCTCTTAGGCTAAGACAGTAGCAAAAAAGTTAATGGTGTCTGCAGTTGTTGGCCTGGATCATGCTGAAATGGTTAAATTTTGTCCCAGTCTGCGGGGTCCATCTATTTTCCCAGGCAGTCAGAGGTGGGTTGTGCTTAGGGATATGATTTCTATGGACACACTCCAGTTTCCATCAAAGAGAACAGGCAGCCTCATATTAACTTCAAAGGACCTGGATCTGGTCCTGTATTATATATATCTACTGTGAAAAGAGTATTTTAATGGTTATTATGTTTATAGTGAAATGAGAAGACCAAAGATGGTGTGAAAATTAATTACCATGCTATTGGGCCCCTCTCTTAGAATTTAGCATGAGAATTATATGTCATACTATCACTTACTTACAAATTGACGTTTTTAGAGCAGTTTAGTTTTCAAGCTATCAAATCCTAGTTATGACCCACTGGTCACTTTTTCAAAGAAACTAAACTATCAGAAAGTATGTTCAGATATCCTGAAAATAAGGTTCAAAGCCCTTCCTATTCCTGTCAGTTGTTTTATGAAAGAAAATGAGATACTTGGCTCAGATCCTAATAATAAAGGGGTATTTGTTGGAGGGTTTGGGACAAAGGCCATGTATAGCATCCATTTACAAACTATAAAAAAAGCTGTGGGAAACCACTATAATTGTAATTTCATAAAATAATGCCTGCACAGTTGCAGGCCAAGCTCTATGACAGTCATGTTCCTAGAGCAGGGATGAGGGTGAAACTGAAGATACTTCTGGATGAGTTTTGACTACTCTTGCTGCAATGGTGAAAAATGTCATTTTTCTCACTTGTCTATTCTCTACTCTGATGGGATCTGGAGCTCCTGTAAAAGTCAAAGCCACAGAAGAGCTAACTGTAGTAATCATGAGCTGGCTTCTCTGCTTATGGAGCTGCTTATGGAGCTCATAACCAAAAACTGATGGCACAAGGGCACCGCACAGGGAGACAGCCTTTTTTTACAGCATATAGTCTGGGCTGGTGTTGAAAGTACTTTAATACTATCATAGGCACAAAGTAAATTTCCAGACTTCTTGGGTTGTTAATAGCAGGTAGGGAGCAAAGCCTCTATCTTGGCTTCTCTTTGCTCTATTATACAAATAAATCTCTGAAAATGGATTTGTTTCTGATGGGTTTTTTCCTACCTTACAGGGGAGAGGTACGGCTCTCAGAAGGGGCTGGTAATCCTTACCAGTGCTGTGACAGCTGGGGCTGCTGAAGAGTTTGTATACATAATGAAGAGACTGAGCAGAGCTCTCATCATTGGGGAGCAGACCAGTGGTGGCTGCCATTCCCCACAGACCTATCAGGTAGACGAAACCAACTTCTACATTGTCGTCCCCACCTCCAGATCAGTCATCTCTGCAGACAGCACCTCTTGGGAAGGGAAAGGAGTCCCTCCTCACATAGAAACACCAGCTGAAACAGCACTCATCAAAGCAAAGGAGATGCTCAGTGCTCACCTACACAGCTCAAGATAGCCCAGTGGAGGAACACACCTCTACTTCTTATGAAAAGAAAGCTAGCTACCCAAATGTAAATCCTAGGAAGAAGTGGGAGCTTCATTTCGATCTCTATGGTCAGTGACTGGACCCCTGTACATAGCTCAAAGTGACTCCTTTCCAACATGCTGGGATTTTTTTCCCCACTCTGTGGAACCCAGCTCTTCCTGTGCATGGTTGAAATATTTCAATAATTCACAGGGGTTTCTGGATTCCTCTCCTGTAATCAAACATAAATGTTCAGTGTGTAAGTTTTTTGAAGTGTAGCTAACAATCACAGATCTCCTTTCATCCCATAGGAAATCCTAGTTGTCAGTATTGAAAGCATGTGAACAACTTTAAAGACAGAAAAGGCTCCTCTTTGGAAATGGTGTACATTCCTATTTATACATCTTTAAAAATTAGCAGTCGTTGGAAGAGTCTGTTCTCCAAACTGCAAGAGCCAAATTAAGTCTCTTCTCCATTTAATCATTTAGATGTACCAAAAATAGCCATTCCCAGTCTGTCAGGGTTGCTGAGACTCCTGGTATTTGAAAAGAACATGCCTGCTTCTCTCAGTGTCTGTCAGAGGGGAGGATGAGCAGGACAAAGGCAGTACATTGACTCTTCTACCCAGTGCCCACATCAACTGACTCAAGGAAAAGAATCATACTTTTTTTTTACTTAAGGCTAAAATTATTTTGCTCTGTCCTGCTCCAAAGACAGAAAAAAAAAAAAAAAAAAGCTGAAAAATATCCTTTGCACCCTGCTATCAAGCTACATATGAAGTGACAGTGTATTCTAGGAGAATATGCTATCTAATATAGAATCACAGAGATACTGAGATGAGTTTAATGCACAACATTCCTTGTCTTTCCTACAATTCTTAGTTAAACGTATATCTTCGTAATTATTTAGAAATATATATAACTTTAATCTAGATCTCAGATTTTCTCATCTCTACAAAATGCCAGCTGTAAGATAATTAAGTTAGGGAAATAGTCTCCCAAAATTCAGTGAGAGTCTACAGCAGTTACACATTGGTGTTCATTTGCTCATTTGTAAGTTCCTACCCTTTTTTTTTTTTTAATTGTGTTGAACACTTGACTTCAAGTTTTTACAGGAAGAAAATTTTAAGAACTAAATAGATTTTCCTTCCTTTTTATTATTTGTCTTATCAACTACATTCAGTGTGATTGCTAACCTGAAGTCTTTTGAGACATTTTCATGTTCTGATTTTTATGAACTAGCTTGTTAAACTTCTCAGTGTTGTGGAAAATACTTTACTTAATTAAATTCCATTCAGAATTTCATGTAAAGTGATATATGTATGAAGAATATTAAATACTCTTAATGTGTAAAAAAATGGAGCAGTCAATGAATGAGTAAACAACTCTAATGTATTTCTTCTAATGTCTTTTAAACCTCTTTAATATCTCAATGATCCAGATAAAATGCTTTGTTTTCCTACAAACAATCAGTTGTGCTGTCATGTACAAACCATGTTAATTGTTAAGCCCAATATTTAGAAACTTTAGCCATCCATTCAAGGACAAAAAGCTATACCATATGGGCACAAATAGCAAATAAATTCTTCTCAGAGTAGTATGGGAAATACATATGTATAATAAATATGTCTAGAAATTGGAATCCACTTGGAAAAACAAACAATGAAGATGCAATTGCTGGTGAGTCCATATTAAATCAGTAATGCTGTTAATTCATTAAAGTGATCGATTTCAGTGGAAAACTATTATGCAACCTTGAGAAATTGTATTACTTGACAAAATATTATTTGCTATTTCATAGTACTGGCTAATTAATATTGAAACTGCCAGGCTTAACAAAGGCCAGTGTGTTAAAAGCAATTTTTCCTGTCTTCACAAACTGCTATGTCCTAGTTACGCTCATCTCAATGAGTTTAGACCTCACAGAACTACCGTCAGTAATTGTGTAGAAAATTACACTGCCTTGAAAGGTCTGAAAATCACAAAAGCACAAATGCAAATTAGTTATGGGAAGTCCATGGTTTGTGGTTTAAATGAGAAAGTTAGAAGGTTTTTAGGGAGGGACAAGCAATTTGAGAAGTGCTCTTCCAGAACACAACAGGAAACATGACGAAACTGCCAGCCTTCTCTCATCTGGTTCCAGAGCTGACATGGACATTCTACAGTTTATATCACCATTTTCTTATCATCCCACCTAGAATAACTTCCTGAATTTTAATCCTAATCATGTTCCTTTTAAAGGCAGGAAGAAAGGAGTTATTGTATCAGAATACCTAGCAGTATCATCTTTCTCCTTCCAGCATTCATAGAACTCTAACCAAGAAATGACAGCCAGCTTTTATTACTTTTGTGCTGCCTTAGTCCAGTGATTTCCAAACTGTGCCCTCTGGGATCTCATCCAGCTGAGATTTTCACCTCAGATGCATCTGCAGAGGGCTTTGACCTCAGACCTTGGCAAACTGTATACTGAGGGGGCACCTGGTCAGGTACAGTGGGAACTGTGGGTTCTTGGGAGCTGGTATGCTAATAGAGCTACCCTGTATTTGGTCCAGTTCCTGGTTCTTGTTCTCAGTTGGTTCAGGACTTTTTTCAAATAAGGTCACGTTCCCAGTTCACGTTTGTGATTGGACCTTTGCCCCTATACCTCGCTGCGTCTGCCCCGCCCACAGGTCTTTGATCCTCATCTCTGTGACCTGCAGTCTCCACATTTGTTATTTTCGTTATTAAAGTTTTTGTTTTCTGGGCTAGACCATCGTTCCCATTCCTTATTTTGCCAGCTCTCTCCAGCCAAGCTGTGCAAGGGGATCAAAGCAAACTCTAAGCTGTGACAGTGCCTGTAGATCCAAGGAAGTGTACAGATTGCCTTGATTAGTGAAAAATTGCCTCATAAAAACAAGCAAATATATATTTCTCAAAAGCACATCTGAATGTCATTTCAATGGAAAAATCTTCATCAGAAAAAATTCAGGGATCAATGATCAGTGAGTAAATAAATATTGTAATCTGGCATTTCTTATCAGTAAACTCATTATCCATTGCAGAAACACAGCCTGCTTGACAGCTAAGCTTGACAGCACTGTGTTGTGTCCTTTTTCACTGATCCAGAAACACATGTCATGAGAAACAGTTGTTTGATCAAAATTAACAGTTAGTTGCTAGCAAAGACAGGAAGAGAACCAGTCGGCTCACTGCAAATTGTCTCCTCTTGTTTAACGACAAAATTATTTTCCCCCTTCCCTAGAATTTGTATTGAATAAAAGACAGAGATCCCTGCTATAAAATCACAGTATTTCACAGGGACAAAATGCAGTCCTTCATTTCTTCACAAGCCCCCTGTTCTAGTGGAGTGCTTTCCTTCCAGCAGGATTTCATCTGCACCAATTTAAATTTTCAGACTTCTAGACATAAGGGGAAATAAGCTTCCAGCATGACTCAATTATAGGAAGTTTGTTTTTCTTTGTCTCGTTAGGCTTCCTTCTGCCTGTTCAATATTTGGCTCACTCAGCTTTAATATGAGTATTTTCATTTAAAGAAATAAAATCTCCAAAAATTTTGGATAAGCCCCCTGGTTTATGTAACCCAGTTAAGATGAGACACTCAGTTAAATTTGAGACACATAAAAGACTTTCACTGTGCCTGCACAAGAAGCCTTACACAACAGCTGGTTTTATACATAGGGAATCAAGTTCTGGGTCTCTTGGCATCGGTGTGGTTTTGCACTGATACCAGCACAGATGCAGCAGGCAACAAGGTGTCATATTTGTTTGGCTCTGTGGTTTGCTATGTGTCTAAATAAGTCTTAGTTCACAAACCCCTTTACCTCAGAATTAGAAGCAATTTGTTAATGCAATCTTTATGCAGATGGCCACCTACAAAAAAAAAAAAAAAAAAAAAACCAAAAAAAAAAAAAAAAAAAAAAAAAAAAAAAAAAAAAAAAAAAAAAAAAAAAAAAACACCAAGGACAGCATTGTACACACTGCCTGCAGCATGATTTCCATGTTGCAAGAGGGAAATCCTCAATCTTTACAGACCAGGACTGCAGTGCACTGCCCCTGAGCTCGAAGACGAGAGGAAAGTACCAGAAATCAAGCTTATTAAAAACCTCTCCTCATTTTTGCATTTTGAACCAGCTCTGCCACTTTTCATAACTGCTTCTCCTCATAACTCTCTCTCTCTCTGTGCACAGAAGGCATTCCTACATTGCTTGGCATCACAGTATATAAATTGCTGTGGCTGAGATATGCCCACAAGGAAACTAGGTGAGAGTTCTTACCTTTTCTTTTTTCCCAAAGAAAACAACTCCATGACATAAAGGGAAGCATTTCTCCCTGTAACCTTGCTGCCTGGTTAAGCCTCATACCATAAGCAAAGTGAAGAAGTTTGATTACTGGTGAGAACTCTCAGGCTGTAGGTCTAACACACTACTTGAAGAGTTTTGAGATTCAGCATCTGTTTTTCAGTGGTTGATTTTTTACACTTTGTCCAACAAAAAATCATGTAACCAGTAAGATTTGGTACTGTTTCATTCTGATCTAAATTACACACCAGGTGTAGTGCACTGGAAAAACAGGCATTTGGAGCAGGTTAATGTTGAAGTGATGTGCCAAAATAATACTGGGGAGCATTATACAGCTAGTCCTGTCTCCTTCCAGAAGAAATCTGAAGCTAGGTTTCTAATCATAAAACTGTTAAGAAAACATGGCATCTTTCAGTAAGTAAAGAAAAGAACAGTAATGGTAAGAAAAGAAAAGAAAAGAAAAGTAATGGTACCAAAAAATCTTTAGTCTTATTTATACTGGGCCAGGCTGATCTTAAAGTAATTAATATAAATCAGGAGTAGCAACATGGAATTATTCTGGATTTTCACTGGAATAAATGAGATCACAATCTGGCCTAAAGTACTAATGGGAAATATAACCCTGACCACATATGAATGCAGTTACACCACAGAGTCCTTCATTACTCTTTATGGACATTGACTTCACAGTAAACTGGCTGGCACCCAGGTGGAGTGAAATTTGGCCCATTAAACTTTGCCATAAATATATTCCTTACACAGCAAATGTTATTGGACACAAAATAGAGATGGAAAGATTACAAGAAAACCACACCATCCCCTACTCAATGCAAGGTTGTTCCCTGTGCTCTATGTTTCAAAGTCTTTGTTCATTTTGTGTTTTAATGATTCAAGTGAAAGAGCTTCCACCACTGACCTTGAAAAGCTGTGTTACAATCCAACCAGAACTGTCTCCTGAACTCAAAGGCATAATGTAATAGTTTTATCACTTTATGTTTCAAAAATAAAGCCTGCAATAAGAAAAATGTTTATATTAATAGGAAACAGCCATGTATTAATGTTCAACAGCAATATATTGGGAAGAATACAATCTCCTGACTAACAGAAATCTCCCAAGAGGTGACAGTGAGTGTGTTATATTGGTTCCAGCTGACAGCCTAAGACTGTCAGTCTCTCTTTTTCGTTCAGATGTATTTACTTGCTGATACTTGCATTATCAGGCTAGGCATTGTCATGGTAACTCAGAATTCTGTCCAGTATTCAAAAACCACTGGAGTATATCATCAGTATGGTGGAACATATAGAGCATATTGAAATTTCTTTTACCCTCAGCTGGGAAATGAGTGGTTTCTGATCATTCTCTGACTGAAAGGGAATAGTAGCCCTTGATGAGGCAGGTGAGGTTCAAAAGCAGGCCACAAAAACATCAGATAACCTGAAAAAATACTATACAAGAGCAGGAGAAATGATTGCTTGAAGAACAAAGTGTCATAAACTATCAAAATCAAGCCCCTAAATGTATTTAAAAAGTAATGAAAGGCTAATTAGATGGGCTGCAGTAACAATAGATAGTGTTTCCTCCCACTCTGAGCAGTATAAATTTATCTGCTGCTGAGACTCAGCAAAGCTCAAAAAAAAGTAGACAAAAGAAAAATGTCTCATGGACAGGCAAGAGAAAGAATATGCCACTTCCTTTTTTAAAAAGGTGGAATTGGCCCATGTAGAAACCAGAGGACAGACAAGGTGGTACAATGCAGTGCAATTCATGTACACCTGTGTCATTTTGTGTTTTTCTTCTAGCAGTAATCAGAACAGAGCCTATCATCCACAATTAAAGTGTGCAGATTCTATCTATCAGTAGCTAATTGTAACTCAGATACCCTAACTGCTTCCTTTGGTATATCCAATACCTGAAAACCACAGGCTAAACTCTACTCCCATCAGATCTGTATACCTACTAAAGTCACACAGGTCTTAGAATATTTGACAACAGCTCACATTTTGATACAGACCCACGTTGATTTAATTGTGTAAAAGACATTTCAAAAGCAGCAGAGCCTAGAACAGAACTTGGAAATTCTGCTTTACAAGTTCCATCCTCTTTAGCAGTCTGCTGGTCAGTTGTTGACAATCATAGATTTCAAACAGTCTTAAATTCAGGTCCCTTTCAAAGCCAAGGAGATGGTAAGATGTCAGTTTTTAACTCAAAAATTTGGTAAGAGAGCTGATTCAGCTAACATAAAGGAATGAGAGTCCACCAATGCTGCTAGAAATAGTAACTTATCTTCTTGTAACATATAAGCTCTGATTTTTCTAATGCTTAAAGGTTCCTCATTCAATGAGGTGGTTGTTATTTCTGTATTTACATTGTACTGCACAGACACCAGCAAATCAAATATAAGCAAAGACAAATTTGTTTGCAAATCTATAATTTTGTCCCTACTCTGCAAATTAACACTGCATGTGGATTCATTTCACTATTTTATTTCCTCAAAAATAGATTGACAAGGGCTAGGTTGAGTTTTCAAAACTTAAAACCCACTCAGACTCTTGTAAACATTTTATACTTTTTTCACAAAGCATCTATTATAAATTATTGTAAACAGTGATTTCCTGGAAGAAATTAATGTAAACTGAAAAAGAAATGGATTTAAGTGAACTATCATTCCCTTCTTCATCCAACCTGCCCGGTCCCTTGGTGACATCTGTCTGCATAGCTCTAATTATGAGAAGTCATGTGCCGGGATAAATGATGGCGTTCTCGGAAGTACTCATGGCAAATGGGACATGTCAGCTTCTCCTCTCGTCTCCTCTTGCACTGGGATTCACTTGAGGAGTATTCTTTTTTGTGATGCGACCGCATGTGGAAGACTAAATCAGATGTCATGCGAAAGGACAGGTTGCACTTGGCACACCAGTTCTGGGCAGCCACTCCAAAGGATGTGAAGGTAGGGGGAAGAAGAGTCAAGGAAGAGGAGGAGGAGGAGGAGGAAGAGGAGGAAGTGGTGGTGGTGTTTTGTAACTGTCCTCCTGCTTGCTTGAGCCACGGTTCTGAGGTATATGGGAAAACATTGCTCCGAGTGATGCTTGTCTGCAGCATCTGAGCATTACACAAATCACTGACAAAGAACTTGGAATTGAGAAGACTGCTGCAGCACATGATGTCTGCGGTGGCAATGAAGCCAGACAGCTCCCCCAGGCTCTTTGTTGACTCACTCATGGGATGAGAAGAATTTACTGCAGCTCTTTCTGTTACGCACTTACTGGGCTTGCTGAAAGCACTCTTCTGTTCTCCTCGAGCTCTGGTGGGCCAAACAAAGGAGAATGCACTACCTGAGGAGCTCAGCAACACTTCCTTTGACACCTGCTCTTTACCAAGTGGGACCGCGCCATCCTCCTGCTCTGGCTCCTGCAGTCTCTCATTCCTCAGCTTCTCTTTCATCCTCCTGACCTCAGTGAAAGCACTCTGCTTCTGCTCTAAAGCATCCTTCCTAGCTGACTGCCTCCCTGAACTAAGCTTCTTGAAAGAACCAGCCAATGCATGCTCTCCCCCAACCTCTTCCTTGCCCCCACAGTTACGTTCCTCAGACAAATTATTGGTTTTCTCCAACAGCACTGTTTTCCTGCTCCTGTTGTTCTCAGCCTCTTCAGATTTTGCTCTCCTTTCTCCAATAAGACCACGTGCATCATCTTTACAAGCCGCCATTTTGACTTCCAGGTCCCTTGCCAGACTGTGGAAATTCGTGGTCTGCTCAGCTAGGCTGCTCTTTTCAGTTTTAGGGTTCTGGAAGTTTCTCCATAGCAGAGCGCTCTTCTCTGGGACACAGAGGAAGCGGACATGGGACAGATAGGAATGCTCACATTTAAAGACTCGGTCGCATTCTTGGCATCTCAACTCTGCAGAAACAGACAACAAGTGATGAGTTTTGCAAAGGTGGAATCATGAGTGGATACAGATCCTAATCTGTCATTGACACAAAAATTGTGTCATACAGGGTTACACATGGTAAAATTAATGCCAGTGCAGAATCAGGTCCCTTCCTGCTATGCAAAATGGTTCACTCTTATTTGCTTCCACGCTTCCATGCTACTGGCAGAAGTATTCCATTTAGACTCTCAAGCCTAAATTTTATTACATAAAATGTAATTATATTACATAAAAGTACATAAAATGGCCAGTACACCACGATCGAGATAAAACCATTTAGACATTATAATGATTTGAAGTCTGAACCCAGATTTGGGTCTACATTTCTTAACTAAGTCACTGGCTTTCATTCAGGATGAATGTTATATACTATGTATCCAAGCAATAATGAGTTTTAGACCAGGATTCAAATATTTTTACATGACTCTCTATTTTTAGGATACTCTGGAAGTTTAATACCGTTCAAAAATCATCTGACCTTAATGCCTGAAGCCCTTACTCATGCTCATTTGGCAAGCTGTTATATACCTTAAGGCACAGTCTATGGCACAGAAAATGATGTTCAAATTGAAACAGTGCCAGTGATGGGCAGGAGGAATAAGGAACACTCTTTCTTTGTGGTCTTCAGACCTACTGCACCTCTGGTTCACTGGGATGATTGACTGCCCATGAAGAGATGGTACAAAATTCAGCAATAAACACAAATATGGTACATCTTAAGCCTTGTAAACTATATCCATGTTACATTATTTCACAACACAGCACTTTTAATATGCAAGTGATGCCAGACAGCACCTGAGGCCTGGGATACATAGGAAAATTCATAAATTGGTTGGTTAGAATTAAAAATTCCTAATTTGGGACTCAGCACAGCTTATATCACTTTACAAACTACAGAAGCTGAACTTTTTATAAGAAAATAAGGCTGCCAAAATGGATATTATACTATATTATACATTATACCTACGAGTTTAAAGTCTTGAGTGTAGATATAGTGTTTTTTGTGCAAGTAACACTCTTCCCTGGTAAATCCAAAGAGCTGGCAGTGTGCATCTACACAGAAACTAACAGAATACACTGAAATCAGCTGGAATTATTTAGTCAGTTCCTGTTATGAATGCGTCTGAATTAATTTAATACTAATTTACAGACAAGCACATTACCATATGAATTTGCTAATGCATATCTTTAGAAACCTATATCTTTACTAACTAATCTATATAAGCCTTGTTTAACTCAACTAAAGGGAATGTAGAAAGGGTTTTTGTTCCAGTCTAACTAGGTAAAATTTGGAGCAAATGACAGCTGGAGTCAGACTTGGTATGGACCTGACTAACTTGCTTGGTGTCTCTGTAATCTGGATTTTTAGTTTTGTAACAATTTCCAGGTCAATTTCTTTTGGAGCAATGAATTTTCAGCAACATCCAGAAATTGAAGCTTGCTCTTTTCCTCATTTCCACTGTGTCCCACATGAAATAGGCAGACTGTGCTGCATGCAATACTGTTAGGTCTGTTATGTATTTTTAAAGATCTGCTCATTTACAAGATTAAAGCTGAACACCAGCATATACCTGAATTGTCAATGAGCTAAAAAAGGCCTATTTCCAACAGATACTTTAGACTTTTTGATAACTTTAGACTAAGTTATCAAAGTGCATAGATTTCCATTGCATAGCTCAAAAATTTCACCATGAATCCCTAGTGCACCATTCTCTGCTAGAAAGTACCAATGAGAATGGCATTAAGAACTGCAAATTGGCTCTTGCTCTGTGCCTCCAGCTCAAACCTCAAAGCAGAAGGTCTTTTCTCTTAGCAGACCAGCTGAGGATTTACACATGTTTTGTATTACTACAAGACAACCACATACTAAAGAAGATGCAGACTCCCTTCTGTCCTCAGTGACCCCTGCAATCAGCAATTCGGCACTTACCATTCTGGGGCCTCTGAGCTTTTATCTCATTGAAACCCAAGAGGCTGGAAAGCTCCTCATCATACCAGACAAGCAGTTCCTCATTTTTGCTGATTTTCCTGGTGGAGCGATAGTATAACTGACTGTTTTCTAAGTAAGCTTCCAAGTTCTGCTCCTTGCTATTGGCAGCTGCTTGTACGAGTCTCATCCAAGGCAGTCCCGTGGGACTGTGCACAGACGTAACATCCACCTGTGGGACAGGACACAAAGAAGGGAAGTTACAGGTCTCGAGGCCCAAAGCAAGATTTTCATCCAGACCAAGAACAAAGCCTGGTTTCTGCCTTGCACTGAGCACATATGACAAAGCTGTGAGCCCATACATCCACCAGTGCCACCAAATCCAAGGGCGTCACAGGAAGAAGGCTTCCCCAGTGTGGGGGCTGAGAGCTCTGGGAATACAGCTGCGTGGGAGGCAGGAGGAGACACCAATGTTCATGTGTAACCTCCCATGGCAAAGCCAGGCCTGCTATGTTGGTCAGTCTCTAGCCCTGTCCTGTGCAGACCATCCCATGGGACTGTGCCAGGTGTGGATCACAGAGGTACAGGAGGTGTGATCCTCTCTCTCAATCCTTGGGATATGAAAACGGGATATGAGTCAGAAGATGTGCTAGTGCTGTGACTTGGGGACTGAGAGATGTGCAGACCTCTGGATCAGTGCAGTGTGAAACTGGGAATGAACACACACTCAGGACAGTTGCATGTGGAGTTTTTCACTGACATAAGAGAATATGGACCAGGGGGTGTAAGAAAAATCATGGCTATTTGATTCAATACCCCAAGTAAACATCTGCATATCTGTTTGGCTAGATTACATAAAATACAGATTTTAATATAGACAACTAAGAAGCACTTATATGCTCTCTTTCCTTCTTTTCAGAAATAAAATTATATATTCCTTTTCTACCTTTGCTAGGTTAGTTCAATTAATTTCAAGGTACCTAAACAGATAAACCTCATCAGATCAATATTTTTTGTTAAATAATTTCTGAGAGTTGCAAGGGGTTGATTTGCTTTCAATTTGTGTGCATGCAGATATACCAAACAAATTAGGTTTAAAAACATTTCTCGGGTTGTAAGGTCAGGCACTAAAAAGTTAAAAAAATAATATTAAGTCTATTGCTCAAATTAAATTTCCATTCTGTGTGTATATCACAGTGTAGTCCTAAATCATATATAATTTTTACTCCACAGGACTCCTGGGTCATTTAATCACAGGTTGACAATTAAATAATGTAAGTACAAAACATTTGGCATTGTCTTCCTCACACAGTGTGTGACTCCAATCTCAGTTACTTTATTACACTGAATAGGGAATGATTTATTTCTTTATAGGTTTTTCCTTGGTGTTTACCACAGCAGGTCTGTGCCCTCTGCAACATTTGAAAGATAGGGAATATTTTCATAGCTTGAAGGTTAAAACACAGGGTGATCAAAGGCAACATTTATATGCATAAAAACTAATTTTTGAAGCACTAAGTCATTGTTTAGAAAGGAAGAAGTTTGCAAACGAAAAATGTTTAATGACAAGTATGATCTAAATTTCACCCCAAGCAATGTATAGCTCTTTGTTTTCCACTAATTGCAGGGCAGCCATTCATTGGTGTTTGGTACCAGAAACAATATTTTGGCTAATTATTTCTTTGGTTTTAACTGATTATTACCTACCATGAAAAGTTTATCACATTAGTAGCTTGGATACAAGAATGAAACATTAAGAGACCATTAGGATGAGAGTTACTTAGTGTAAGAGAGAAAATAAATTAGCATGCCCTAAAACCGGTTCTCTCTAAATGCCATGGTAATTAACAATGATTGAGAAATACAAGTGCCTGACAGCAACACAGGAACACCCACCCACACACAGTGGCTGTAACTAATAGCTATGACAGAGGCTGTCATATTTTAGTTGCTGTGTTTCAGAAATATTGAGCAGCCACCCGGTGCTCTCAGCAAAGTCAAAGGGAGCACAGCTCCACCAGGACTCCAGGGAAAGAGCTCAGTGAGCTTCAAGTAGGTGAGGAGGAGTACAGATGTAAGATAAGATCTGGGCGCTTCCAACTAGAATCATGAACCAGCTTTAGTTTTCCCATGTGTTTAGAGCCACTATAAACCCAGCAAATCCACCCTCTCCTGGAGAAATGTCAATGCTCCAGATGGATCCTTTGCACCCATATATGAGGTAAGGCCTTCACAGCCCAGCATCTCAGTCATAGCTGGGCTGTGGAAGAATGTGGCTCCCTTGGGAGATGGTGGAAGAGAAGAGAGAAAATAAGTCTCTTCCTTGAAAGTCCCAAGAAGCTGTAAGGGGCAGAGGAATCAGCTGGAAAGAGCTACCAATGTGCCAAGGCATCTTCTTTGCCCAAGTGTACAAACTGGGCCAAGGAGCTCAAATTAAGGTCTCCAAGAAAATGAGGGAAAAAAGCTTATGAAGTTCTCCTTTGGTCTAAACAAAAAAGCCCAAGACAATGAAATCCTTGTTAGAAATAATATTCCCCAAAGTCTTGCAGGAGTGCTGATGAACGATGATGCACAGATACCTCAGTTGCAACTAATCCACCTTGCCAATTCATTTCTGTGTGTATTCTGTTTGTACTGCACCCAGCAGAGCAAAACCCATTTCTTGTTTTGCACTTCAGTGCCATGATGACAACATAGCATCATGATTGAATTTTTAATTAATTACTACACACAGTTAGGAGCCTAATGGTAGTTCCTGATTTCTGGGAGGTTTACTTTTAATTATGAGTAGTTAACAGGATATGGGACTACCAATTGCATCTGAAACAGCTACTTGCACAGAATTTCATGTATTTACTGCCAAAAGACAGAGATCTGAGCCAACCCAGGCATCCAATTTCATTGCTGCATAGCAATTACTTAGCTCAAGTGTAGAAAAACACTAAAGCCATCCCTCTAGAGGGCTCTTCCAATGTAGAAAACCTTTGAGGCTCTCTCTACAGTAATTCAAAACTCCCAGGAGAAATACAGAAATATTCCAAAAATAAAGCCTTATTTCAGGGCATGTCTCTCTCCAAAGAGTTTGTTGGTCTCCTGGAGTACTAATAACACTGTCCAAGAAAGCAAACTTGTGCCAGAGACTCAAAACAGTCACATAAACCCTGAAGCCTCTTCTTCTCTCTCTTAATTTGTTTAAAGCAGAAGTCTAGAACAGGTTATCTCCCAACAACTGTATCTTCCATATTACACATATGCCTTGGGATTTCTCTCCTCCAGAGCACAGAAATCTTAGGCAAGCCTGGATCTCTCCCAGATCCATCTATGCCATAGAATGTGGGAAATTGGCTTTCCTCACACTGTAAAACACCTCCCTGTATTCATCTAGACCAACAGTGACTGAAAGGCAACTCCAAGACCCAGAAAGCCAGGGTAAGGGGTCAGCATGATAAACAGTGACTATGAAACAAAAAAAAATTTGGGGAACTACAGCTTGAGAGTTAACAGTCCATTACAATCCTGGGGTTTCTGCCTTCCCTACAGTGATTGAAAAACATAGCTGTAACACAGACATACAGATCTAAGGTGACTTTAGGAAGTCCATGTACTAATAGCAGCTAAGTTGTGGCTGCCCAAAGTGTGTGTGGGCTAGTTGCCTGACTGCCATTGTGGTTTCACTTTTAAGGATAACTGAACACACTGGGGTAGCAGTTGCCTAGATCTGTAAATAAATGCTGTGAATGTACCACCTGCATGAACCGGTGCAATGCCACAGTCTTCCCCCTCTGTTCTCACAGAGCTGTCACACCTCCTTTGTCCCGTCACCACGTTCTTTGTCCTGACAAAAGCTGAATTAGAGGTTATTAAACTATTTGTCCCTCTTCCCTCCTATTCCAAGTCAGATCTGAAGCAGGTCATCAATCATCAGCACAGAAGTAGGACTTTGTATTCTTCCTGCAAAAGATAGGGTTTTCCTTAGGTCCTTCCAGTCTACAGCTCAAAAATCAGAAATGCACTGGCCCTTTCTCTTTGAAGGAGATGTTACTTGTGCTGAACAAAACAAAAACCTACCCCTTGCAAAGTTACCTTCTCAGGGATGGTGTAACTCTTTTTAATAGGTCTAACATTAAAAAAATCATATTTTTCTCATACCTTAAATACATAGTGGATGTTCCGTCTATCGGAACACTTGAGAGCAATGAAAGCTACAGTGTCCAGCAGGGTGTTCTGGAGCATGCATGGTCCAAAAACAACTTCTTCAGGGATGTCTTGTGTGGTATGAACAGTAGCCAGTATGTCTGGAAAATGGTGATGCAGAAGCTTGTTGTCAGTTGTCCAAAGGAATTTAGGCAAAGATGTAAGTTCCATTATAAACCTGTAAAAAACACAAGAAATCACATTTGGCACAGAGATGGAAGTAGAAGATGGCATCACTACTTGAAATACAAAGATTTCCAGGAGCTGTAGGTGAATTGTAAGAGTATGCCAGGACATTGTTGGTTACAGAGTTTACAGCTCTATTAATGTCCAGTTCAGAATGAGAAAGATTACTTTGCACTAAACCAAAATCTTAGGTTTGTAAACAAGTGAATTACACTTCCTGGAATAGGCAGACAGTCCAAGAGTTCAACTGCTGCTCTCTACAGACAGGAGTAAGAAGATTTGGGAAAAATAAGCAAAATTTTCAGTGAGTAGAACTCAGCATATTCTTAAGCATATTCTCAGATATCTTTCTTATTATTAATAGTTTGTACAAGTGTGACGAAAGGTAGAGAAAGAGAACAGCAACAAAATAAAGCAAGACTTTCTTGAAACACATTTGGAAAAAGCTGTGCTTTTTTTGCTTGAGTGCAACATCAGTTGTTTCTGGTTAAGCTGCTACAAAACCAGGAATAACCTGAGTCCTGAGTCTATCCAACTAGAATGCACAAAATTTGTGGAAATTCTTGAAAAGAAATATTTTCATCCTGCCTCAAAGTATATGTTGTCAGCTGTTGTTGAGAAAATCAAATCAGATTATGACTCTTTGCATAGTGATACTCCTAGCACAATGTTAGTAGAGATTCCTGTCTTTAGAGGATAAATTTTCCAGCCCTGAATGTAGAATATATTTGTCATTGCAGATGCAACTTCTGCAATATGAGCCACAATCTGAGAACTCAGTATGCAGAGAGGAGAAGACAGGCTTGAGTTATTTGTCATTCTAAGCCTCTCTAGGTTTCTAATAAAGATATTGCCATCTTCAGCTCCCAGCTGGAGGTCATGGAAAACCCCTCATTTATGCCATCAAGAGCTGGATTAGGTCCATTAGGCAGAGAAAATTAAAGAGAACAGCTACAAGCCCTGAAGAGGCCTTAGCCTAATAAATACTGAGATAGAAGGGCTGAAGATCTAGTGTAATCTTTCTCACTCTCTGCCAACAGAATTGATTTGTTACTCACTGACTCGTGACTTAAACTGAAGTGGTATAAAGTGCTCAGGAGAGTTGCGCTGATTTAACTAAATCAGTTTCTAAATCAGTGTAGTTAATTCAGTATAATTTATTCCTTGTAGGCAAGGTCTAAGATCCTACCCTAAAAATATTAAAATACACGGTCAGACATTCAGTATGTAGTAAACATCAGAAGGACGTTTAAACCAGACAACCAAGGCAAAGAGTGGGACAACATACGCCCTCTATCCAACCTCAAGCATCCCTTGAACTCAAAATGACATTAAAGTTCGCTTGTTTCTAAATTACTTGTTAACTTAATATGTGATCAGACAAAAAAATCCCCCAACCCTACATGTGTAAGTGCCAAAGTCTCAAAGTACCACCCTGGCAGCTGTGGGAGCACGGAATTTGACTCTTGCATGGACGGGTCACTTTTGTGAGAAGCTGTGAGAAGGATGTACTGTGATTACACAGCAGATGGGACAGTTACCGTCAGCCTTGTGCCAAAGGCACTGGGAAGAGCCATCTTTTCCAATCATTTGGCAAATGCACCATCTAGTGTCACATCTCAGCATAACACAGTGTCCCGTGACAAAGCGAAGCAGGACATCCCCCAGTCTCTGCTGCTGTCCGTGTGTTGTATGGCCGCAGCTTCTGAGCACCCTGTCACGCAGGAATCGTTTCTCTCAGGAGTGGGTCATTCTCTCTGCCACCTTCTGCTCAAACAGCAGGTTGGGTGCCTCCTCAGGTACTGGGTTTGATAGGGTCTGGTCAGGGTTATGTCAGGTAGGGAGAGTCATTTAAATCTACAGTGTTGGCTTTTTACAGTGTTGGCTGAAGATGTGCTGCTGGTAGAGTGGAGAGTGGGGATACTCTGCAACGTCATTAGAAGAAAAAGGGTGAATCCTTTTCTAAAGTTCTCAAATAGCATGTGAAAGCTCTTCTGTCTGCATCCACAAGATTTCAGCTTCTGTTACTAAGCTAAGTTCATCAGCTGAGGGATAACAGTGAGTAAACCTGACTGTACTGCTTTCAAACCTGAGCTGCTACCTCTGCAAAGGGATGTGCTGCAAACTGTGGGTTTTCTGACCTGCTCTTGTTCAGGGATCTCCATTCCAAAGTGCAGATTCATCCAGGGCAGTACTGGAACAAGGACTGCCTCCTGCACAGGTGAGGGGTGGTAGGGGGTTCTCTGGTAGCTGCTGCCCTCACCACAGAGAACTGAAATACTGACTTCCTAAAACGTAAAGACTGAAGCTTGAGACATGACTTGAGAGAAAAAAATTCAACTGATTTACCTTTTCAGCTCTCTGGTGTAGCAAAGGAAACCAAACAGATGAGCTGAAGGGAGGTCAAAGGACCATGGACAGCAGGAATAAGAGGTGAAGAGGAGATAAATACCTACAAAAGCATCACAGGCATCACTGTGATACTGTGGCTGGATTGTGCAACTCAGCAGCTGCGGCATGAAAGAGGTACCCACAGACAACCAAAATGCATTTTTACCATGGCAGACTTTTTAAAATTATTTTTCAAAATTACTTTTCAATGGCTTCTGCTGTTAAAGAAACTTAACTGGCTCTGAGTTTCTTTTCTCTTAAAGAAAGTTTACTAACATAGATTTTACCTTTGTCCCATGAGTCTAGAGGATAGTGGTGTCTGGAGAATGCACACAGAGGTGGTGTCTTTTCAGCAAAGCTCAGGAAAGTTTAGCAGTATTCCAAGCCTAAATCCATATAGTGCCCTTCTCCCAGTAAGTCCAGTTAAATACTCACTGACATTGTACAGAAGTAAACCTCAACAGAGTATGGGCATGATGCTGCCAGGGGCCCCAGCCAGCTCTCCTTTTCTCAGTCCTGCCTCCACTCATGGCAAACCCAGAGACAGACAAAGAACTGGCTGAGAACTGGCTGTGTGCAAAGTCAGGTCCAACTGCTGCCAGAGGGCATCTGCTGGATTCTCAGAGAGGGTCACCAGGAGTGTGACTACGCTGTGGCACCTGCCAGTGCAGAAGGTGGCTGTGTAATAGTTAATGCACACCTCATACGTTGAAACCACCACCAGAGATCTCAGAACTGCTGAAATACAGCAGCAGCACCCACAACACTCAAAATAGACAGCAGAAATTCGCTAGGAAAGAAAAAAAAAAAAAGATCATGTATAAGTAGGCCAGAATATAAATCCCCAAAATCTGAAATACCCCTCAGTTTGGATATCAGTTTGAACCTCTACATGTTTTTCATCTGGTTAAAATCTAAAGCCAAAATTTCAGCCACAGTCTGCTTAGAGGTTTTTTAATAAAACCTCCCTTAACTTTTCAGGAACTTCAGACTTGAGCCTGAATGAGAATTCTACACCAAACCATGAACCCAGTACTTGAGCTCTTGTTCAATTATAAAATCTGGTTTCAATGCAAATCTCACACTTTTGCCAACAGTCATCATAGTCAAAGGAAATTCATTAAGAACCTGGAAATGCAGTCATAATGAGAAATAGAAAAATATATTAGAATGCCTGCCATTTTAATTTGACAGGCTGAAGTAGGTGAATCACTCACATTCTTCTCAGTGAGTGAAGAAGAGAGAAAATTCTCGTAACAGAGAATTCCCCATGACTTCACCCAACTGATTATTCTTGTCTTAATGCCATTGATTTCCATGTTTTGGCTAACTCCTTTTATGAGCAATAAATCTGCTGTGCCTTCATTTGTTACAGTTCACTAGCTGTTGTACATATGACTTCATTCACTCTCCTTCTACTATGCAGCAAAGTTTACAGAACTCTACCATAGGCTTCATTGTGAAGGTCAGATCTTCAGCTCTACACCATGCAGGCAATGATATGCTTGCCTTAAACTGCCAGTGCTGGCAGTGCCATTGCTTCCCAGGATCCCCCCCATACAATATGATCTTGCTGTTCCCACTCAGGCTCTGCACAAGCAGTTCCTATCCCTCTGGGATCACCCACAGATGTCTCTGAGAGGCTGAAATAAAATTAATATTTATAGTGCTTTAGTAGCACATTAGACTCAGATCACCTGTTAGACGATGGGTACTCTCCATATTCTATCTGTCACAGATGTGAATTCTTCATATGGATGAGTTTAGGGACTTGCTGTTTAATGGACTCTTCATCCCCCAGACAGTATCTGATACACATATACCATGTCCCTGAGTGATGGATTTTGCATCTTGATTTCTGAGAAGTGTGACAGATCTGTCAAAGAACAAGGACCTATGGGCAGGCAACTCCCTATGGATTATGCAATTCTGGATGTTCCATCAAAAGTAACATGAAATAGATGATGCTTGCAGCAAATGCTCCCAGCCTGCTTGCCTCCAGAGCAGCACACAAATTGCTAGTCAACTTTTGGTTTCCTGAATGTTCTTCCCAGCTGGCACTCTAAAGATAGCCTTCTCCTAGTCTCTCCCCATTTCCTAGCACTTGTATCCCATTAACTAATTAGGGTTACAACTTCTACCTTCCTGAAATAGGGTTACAGCTTATACGTTCCTGAAATAGGGTTACATAGCTCCTGTACCTCATGAGAAAAACATGTTACCAGAGAGAAAAAGAAAGGAATTTTCAGATCCCTGGTTTTCTACTGCATGGCCTTCAGATGTCACTGCAAGCTCTCCTAAGAAATGTCTGGAAATTCCCAAACGTAGAAGCACTGATTTGAGCAAGGACTCCCCTGAATTCTATTTTCAGAGGACTTGACCCGATTCTCCTTCCCACAGTAAACACATTGAACTGTGGCATCGTTTGGAGCTTCTTAGTGGCCATAAAGGCACTGGTAGCCCTGCTTAGTATTATGGTCAACTGTGCAAGTGGGAGGGAAACAAATTAATCACATTTGCAAGAGGGGAACCATTTCAGCCAGAACTTATTTAGCTAGTTCGGCTCTTCACAATCAAAAACGGAAGCAGGTAATAAAAACTGTTTCTCTAAAATTAATTTGATTTTTTAAATTGTCAATAGCTATTTCACCTTTACTTCCATTTTAACTGTAAATTAATTTGCATATAGTTATATCACTTTCAAAGCAATTATCCTAGTTGGGAAAAAAATGGCACAGAAGATACTCTCAAAAAATAATTGAAAGTATTTGATCCTGGAAAGCATCATCCCACAGACCTCCCAAACATTTCTGTATCTACTCCAGACTTTCTCCAGAGCAGGGGTTAATGTAAACATTATAGCTCTACATTTCCCACGTCAACAAAACCGAAAGAAAAAAGAAACAGAAATATTAAATACTGGAGCCATCATTTCCTTCACCTTTTACTCCTTTCTGCTCCAAAGTGTGATGGCATTTTCCCTGAAGCATACAACCTGTGACTGTGCCAGTGCAGTCCTGTGGCTGCTGCCAAAACTGCCTTTGATTTCAATAGCAGGTCTGTCAGTCTGAGGAATCCATGATCAGACATGCAGTGTCATGCACAATAAACTACAAATAATAAAGAAATTGAGCTGATGCAGACAGAGTGGCTCTGTCTGCAGCATTTATTATTTTCTGTTGTTATAAGGAACTGAGGATTCTTAACACATAAAGGAAATTTGGAATAAAATTGGGACTGAACAAGCCTGACGCATGGAAATGGTCTTCCCTTGGTATTCCAGGCTTCTCCAGCTTTCTTTCTTCACACTTCTCTGTACAGCAGCCATACAACTCTAACCTGACAAGTACCTAAAAATAATGAGTAGAAATAGGGAAACTCACTGCCTAGATTCCTCTGGAATGATCAGGAGGCAGCTCAGGATGTGGAGTTTGGTGTCTAGTTTGAGCTTTTAGAAACTGGGCCCTTATGGAGGTTTTATTGTGAATTAGAAACCTTCAAGTTGATGGGGTGCTCACCACTTTGTAATTGTATCATCACGAAACCTTCAGGGAGCAGTTTCCAGTTTTTACTATTTTAAGGCTGTGTGGTCTTCAGATTGTCTTCAATCATCTGAAATCCCCAGTACATGCAATGTAAGCTGACAGCTTTTGATGAAGCATCATTATATCTTGGCTGGATACCCAGCCTAGTGAATCATGAAACTGCCAAATCTTTTTATTATGAACAATCTCTCAAACTTCTATAGGAATAATGAAGAAGACAGAGCTAAAATCCCTGCTTGGAAATGAACAAATACCTCAAGCTCCACATTTGCTTTCAACAAGTCTTGTGACACACAGGAACCATTTGGAAGTGGAAACTAAAAGAAAAGCTTTCAGGTTTCTTCTTATTTTCTGTGAGAATAGGGAAGTTGAAGTGGCCTCTCTCCTGATGCATGGTAGCTGACACACAGACATGCAGACCTCCCTCTCCAAAGCAGATGAAGATTACATCACATCTCTAAGACCACCACAAGGATGCAATTTCTAGTCTTTATCCAATGTCCAGGAACAAAATGCCTGGGATTGAGCATCACATTTAGTTAGATGAGAAAATAACTGAGATTTGAACAAGTCCCAGCAGATTCACATACTCTCACCCCACTGGCTCTCAAATGGCAGCCCAGCACCAAACTTCCTTATGGTTTTTGGAATTTCCACACTGAACCCCTAATTCTACTTCCACTCTCTTCTATGGCCAGAAATGTGGTAGGTAGGAAACAAATGGGCTACCCCACACAGCTGGAAAGCCTGGTTAATACTCCCTTGTTGGGATGTGTGATGCAACAGTACCTGCACAGTTCCACATGAAGCCTCCTTGGATTTAGCTGGAGGTTTTGAATCTGGCAGAACATGAACAATAGGGCCACTGAGGTCTCTGTTCCATCACTTCCAGTGCTTGACTACAAGAAATGCAGTGCAGGCACTGGGAGAACTCTTGATGTGTCAAACTGGACAATGAGCAACAGTAATATCAAGCTGCATCCATTGGAAAGGACGAAGTACATTTATTTTCTGCATTCCCGGTGGTTCAAACGACTAGGTCTAGGAATTTGGCTTCATGATGCATAAAATGTCAATATTCCTTTCCAGTTGGGTTGGTCTCAAGGAGAGAATGAATGCTTCTGTCTGGCACTCTGTCTGATCTAATGGACCCTGTTGGATGGTACTGGGTTGTACAAATCACTCATAAATCAGACAATCCACCTGTGCATAAAGAGGAGATGACTACAGCTCCGTAGTCTACTGGCTTTCAAAGACTTTATTTTTGTGTGCAGGGCTGACTCGTCACTGGCTTACAGCTGTTCTATTTAATGAAGCAGTGCATTTATCCACCACTTCACTCTTGTGGTTTCAAGGCCTAAGACCTAAAAAACAGGGTTTCTGTAGGATAAAGGAAAAAACTGGGTTTCTGTAGAATAAAGGGAGCATGTTTTAATTTTTCAGCCAGGACTGAGGATTATCAAACTGTGAATATTATGAATACATAATTTCAATTGCTTATACAGCTGTACATGCCATACACTGTATGGATACATTTCAGTTCAGAGCTCACAGTATTTCATATCCAGGCCTGAATTGTGCTGGTGGTCAACTCAGAGACCTGGTTCTGCACCTGCTGCTCTTGCATTGTTCACCATTCAGCAATTGACATAATGCTCCGAAACATCACAGGAAGTTTGAATTTTACAGGGACATCCAAAAAGAACAGAAAGCAAATGTTATTCCATAAGAGGGGGAACAAAGAAGGCAACTATTCATCTGTCACACAGTGTAAGAAAGTTACTTGTCACACAGATGTGTGTGCCTACATTCAGCAAAATCCTTGATTCACATAAACAGCAGCCCTGACCACAGTAATCTGTGCTAACACGTTTGTTCTCACATAGATCTGAGCATTTGTTCCTTCACCCAGGAATCCACACAGACCAAACCACCATTCCCTGTATGTAGCCACAGAAAATGGAGAAACAACAGCCAACCAAACAACATGATCCAAACACAAACAGCATGAATCAAGCACAAACAGGCTGAACCAAACACAAACAGACTGAACCAAAATGTGTAACTTGTGAAAACAGTCATAAATATTTGTCTTCCCTCTTCATACAATTCACACTGATGCATCTTTTTCAGAAATTTTTTTAAGTTACATTATCTGGTTAAATTTAAAGATATATTAAGATACACTCCTATTTAAGAGTCCTGCTATTGATTTTGGCAGCTTTAAGAAAAAAGTCATATCTGTTCAAATGTTTCTTTCTGACAGAAAAGCAAATACATGTGGTGTGTAAGCACATACATAAAGATGGAAACATATATATACACATACATGTGTTCACAGCTGCACATATAGCCATACATACACCTGTTTATTTTCTTGTGATTTTGCATGTTCATCATTTATATTTAAAAATAAATTTTTTAAACAAAGATCAGTTACTTCCACATGGCTGATGCTGAAGATTTCTTCAACAGTACTAAGTGGCATTAACTTACATTAATTTTAGTTACATTTATGCTAAACTTGCTACATGATGTCACCTCCAATAAGAGCAAGTGACAGAGCTGAAGGACACTATGCAAGGTGAAATTGTGGGAAGCAACATAAATAAGTTATTTTTCGCTACAATGAAACCTTTTAATTGGAAGTGATTTTGTAAATTAAAATAGGTCTTACCTAAAATAGTTTGTTTTCCAACAAAACATTTTGTTCTTTGACCTGGTGTTTATCAGTAGCAATTGCAGGTAACATAAGACTGTGCTGCAGGAAAATTATATTAACAGAATCACAGCATTACAGACATGGAAATATCCATCTGTAAATACTAGGATTTAGCCAACTAATTTCTTTTGCAAAATCTTTGGTACACTCTGTAATTCTTACACATAATTTATTTTTGTACTTTCTCATCTGGTTATATTACATTCAGCTAACAAGATCTAAATATTTTGACTTTACATTAGTATTTCTATGGCTACAGAACTATTTTCTCTATAAAATTATATCTCTGTAGAGTTCCATAAGGCAGCTTTACTTTGCTTTGAAATACTGGAAAATGGTTAAATACAAAAAAAGAATTGCATTCTCAAATAACAGCTTATGATTTGGTGTACTTTTATACATTAAAAAACATAAATTCAATCACCTTACTGCCAAAATAAATTCTTCTATTCCTCTCTCTAGTACCAGTTATACTTAATACATGGTAACAAAAGCTGTCAAGTGCTACATTTTGCATTTTTAAAACGCCAAAAATAAGGGAAAACTCCTGAGACATAATTTATTATTAAATTCTGAATTTCATGCATGACTGCAACTGCTTTTTATTTGAAATCAACTATACTAAAAATACAAAACTATTTAAAAATCTGATGCTCCATCAAGTTTCTATTGACATTTCTTTCAACTAGTAGCTGTCAGTTCTCAGAAAAAAAAAGTCATTAAAATGCTTCAAACATTTTCAGTGGACTGAATTCCTACAGAAACCTTTTAATGCAAAGATTTGCAAATTTAAAGAGCAACGTGAGATTTTAAAGTGACAGCAACAGCAGCTCCTAACTTAAGTAAGAAATTTCTACTACATGGATATAAGGAATACATACGAACAAAGAATAACAATGTGAGCTATTCCAAACAAAGTTAATCATTTTCATAAAAGCAATTAGACCCTATGTAAGTACCTAAAACAGCCACGATGCTCTGATCACCTGTCGAAGTTGGAAGGATGAGGAGAGCTGTAACCAATAAAAAGAGCAATTGATGCTCGAGAGTTCTCGGCGAGAGAAGAGAGCCGGGAGGGAGGAAAAGGGCGACTGCCGGCGGGGCTGCCGAGGGGGACCCGCCTCCCCCTCCGCCTCGGCATCGCTCCCCGGCAGCCNCCGGGGGCGGCCCCCCGCCGCTCGGGGCACTCTGCTCGGGGCCCCTCGCTGCCGCAGCGAAGCGGGCGGTGGCACAGCCTCCTGCCCCCGACCCCCGCCGCCAGCCAGGCGTCCCCCTCCCCGGGGACCCGCTGCCGCCCCGCCCGCAGGGGCCCGCAGCCCTGGCCGAGCAGAAGCCATCCCGCAGCCGCTGCGGACAGCAGCGCGGGGGAGCCAGAAGGTGGACGGGATTCCCCCTTGTAACGGTACCATGAACCGAGGAGTTTCTTTTAAAGTTGGGGGGAAAACCACACACACGCACGCTGAAATAAACCAAACAAAACCGTCTCCAAAGCCTCCTTCCCACTTGTCCTTTAGATCATCTGACAACGCTTTTGAATAGAAGGCTTTTCTAGCAAGAGCCGCTTAAAATGAAAACTACTGCTTCATAGAAAATATTCGCAGGATAAAAATTAGGACTTTGAGGTATGAAACGATTTGTGGCACAGCTGGTATGTAAAATAAAACCATCAAACGTCTTGTCATAATCAAATATACCCTAAATCTGGACTAGCGACATTGCTTTTGAAAGATGTCGTTCCATATAAATGCCTTTAACGCCTGGTAGAAAATTTTTATGAACATGTTGACAAATGAAATAACCCGAGTTATTTGATTAGTGTCCATGTAATCTGAATATGGGCTTGTATCAGGAAAAGAAATGTCAACCCTTTAATGCGTTTGAAAGAATGGATTTTCGCTGCAATTGAAGAGTAATCTTAGACTAATAATGAGAGCAAACCACTCTCGCTGTGTTCTGTGATACAGGGGTTATAGAGGACGAACTCAAGAGTTCCTGTTCTCTTTTAAAATTCAGCTGGGGCCGAACGAACAGCATTGTTGAGGGCAGCGGGGATTTGGTAGCTGCCCAGCCGCCCTGGAAGCTCTGCATCCTACTGCCCGCCCAGGAACGGGTGTGCCGGTGGCATCTGCTAATACTGCTTGGGAAACATCGGCCGATTTGGGATGCAGGTGTCAGGAAACTGGGATGGGCAATTCCCACTGCACTTCATATCGCAAGAGTTTATCATTTTTGCAGCCTTTATGCAAATAGCGACAGAAGGCATAAGAAGGGACAATTAGACGTGGTCACCTGCCTTACAGAGCTTAAAGTACCGTGAGACGATGCGCTGACGTAAAACCTGTGCCCCAGGGAGGGTGAGATGCGCACCTTACGGTCAGCTCTCCTGGTGCTTGGTGTAATTTTCCTTCTAGCAAGACCCGACCAAATGGCTCCGGGCGCCCGGGTCACCGGCCCGGCCCGCTCTGCCTGCCCGCTCCCTCCTGACCCCACATAAGCCTCGCTCGGTCTTGGGACCGGACAGACCTGCCCGGGGTGTGACAGCCACAGGAGGGGCTCAGGCCGATCGGAAAACCTGTCTTGTTTGAAACAGAAGGCTCTGGCTCTGCAGAGGCGGCCCGCAAGCTCCCGCCGCGCCCGGCCCTCCTCGCAGGGGATGGAGGAGCAGGGAAGGGGCGCTAACAAAGACGCAGCACCACACTCCGCAGGGTGTTTCTGCCCAGCAGGCACCGAGGCAGAACTCAGCCGTGTCCTTGCTTTTGCATACGCCCACCTAGCATTAAAACGTGCCCCCTCGCCGGGCCCTTTGGAGGAGGCAGATGAGCAGGCCATCTCTCTTTGCAGAATCAGAGGATATGTTAGAGCCAGAGAAGGGCAGTGCACATTATCAAAAATAATTATTTTTTTCTCGGCGGTGCCTTACTTTGCTTCGGAGACTCCCTTGAAGTCTGCCGCGTTATTTTACGATACAATCTGATATTCACGAGGCACCGAGGGAATCTGATGCTATCAGCATTTTTATTTCGTTTTGAAAGGCTGCGGTGTGTGCGGGGAAGGACGGCTGCCTCGGGCAGGGGGTGGCGAGGGCTCCCGGGGACCGCGCGGACACTAGTGGGCACCGGCGAGGCCGAAGCCCGGCGGCGCGGGAGGAAGCGGGGGATTCCTGCTGCTCAGCAGCCGTTTGCTCATTTTTTGTGAATGTCGCCAGGGAGGATGTGGGTTTTTTCAATTTCTCCATGATCTAAGTAATCGCTGGGTCTCAACTGGCCAGTGCTCAAAAAACCTTTCAAGTGGTAAGCTCAAGCAGTGCATTCAGCTTTTAGCTGTGCATAGTTAAACCAGGCAAAGCGGCTGAAAACCGGTGGACCCTCTAATCTTTCCTTGATAAGTCCCCGACCGCCGCCGCGGTTGGCTGTGTCTGAACTCGGTCCAGCACAGAAACAGGCAACTGAAATCGAGTTGCTTTCCCCGAAGTGCAAACTCTATTTCAGCCTCGCGGGCGGCAGCCTACACCGCACAAAGCACGCCAAGGCTGCGGGAGGGGCGCGGGGTCCCACGGGGAACGGGCTTTGCGCCGAGGGGCAGGCGCGCCGCGCCCACGCGTGTCCTCATCGGGCGCAGAGGGAAAGCGCCCGCCGGCTGCGTGGGGCATCCCACTACTCCCCCACAGAGCCGCACACTCACGGCGGAGCGGACAGGGCTGCTGTGTGCCATAGGGAAACAACGCACACGTCCCACGCCCGCAGGGCAGCGGGCCGAGCCCGCCTGGGTGGGCCGTGCCCCCCGCGGGTACCACCTTTGTCGGGGGCAGGAGGTGTCACTTCTTGCTGCTGGCACGTAGAAGCGGCTCCCGGCTAGAGCGTCATGGCGCGCCTTCCCGGGTGAAGAGGCCCCGGCGAAGCGCTGGGTATTCGGGGGCTGTGCTCGGTGGGACAGCACGCCAGCATCCCACAGGGGATGGATTCCCTCCTCCTTGGCTCGCGATGGGAGCCTCGCCCCGAGAGAGAAATGTCTAGCCCCAACTCTGTCATGCAAAGTGACTCTGCTCGCATCCCTCCCCGTGGCTCTTTTCATTAATTAGGGGCTGCAAAGAGTGTGGGGGAGGGGGAAGCGGCTGGGAGCCACTAATTATTCAAACTTTGGAGACAGCATCCAGATGAGCTGGGCAATCTCTTTAGGGCAGCGCTTTGTAACCTGTGTGTATCAGGCGGGGAGTGATTATGCTACTGTGCAAAGCCTCCATTAAGAGATTTCATTTCATCATTACTCATCGCCTGCAGGATGTGTTCAGACTCCAGTGTGAGTAAACCAAGATTTCCACGAAGAGAAACAATTTGCTGTGGCACGAGAGGGCCGTGAAAACCTGCCCCTACCCCCGCCCCCAAACAATAACCTTTTTAATTGCACTCAGCTGCAAACAGATTTTTCTTAAGTGCCCTCTCGCGTTGTGCCCCTACCTCTACTTTGTCACAGGTTTCTGCCACGACGCCCATCTGCTACAGCAACTTCTTTCTGCCTTGGGCGCTGCCACCCTCAGCTCTGACCTCCTCTGAGCTCCAGCCGCTCCCGAGCCTGCTAGAGAGAGGCTTAGCAGGACGCGCAGCGATGCTCCGGAATGTAGCTGGGCTGCCCCGGCCCCGGCCGGCTTCCCTGCCCGCCGGCGGCGGAGTCCCCTGCCCCGCTCCCCGCTCTCCTGCCCCGAGGGCAGTCCGAGAGGGAAGGAGGGAGGAACGCCCGCCCTGTGCCCCGGCGGCGGCGGGCAGTGCTCCCTAACCTCGGTCCCTCGCTAGCAGCAGCCTTTGCCATATCGGTATCCCGGAACAGGAAAGTCCCAGTTCATCTTGCCCCCATAAGATCCTGTCTCCCTCCTCCCGCTCCCCTCCCTCTGCCCCTTCCTGCCTTGGCCCGTGCGAGAGGAGCCTCTTCTCTCCTTGCGGGACGGGGCTGAAGCGCTCGGGGCAGCCGCCGGGGCGGCAGGGAATGGGGACTGAGCTCTGGGGACCATCCGCCTGGGCTCAGCCCCCTGCCCGGAGCCAGCGGTCCGGCGCCCCGCGGGCACGGCTGCCTTGAGCTCTCAGGGTTGAGCTGAGATCCTGAAGTTAGTGATTTTTCTTTTTTTTTTGTTTTATTTTGATTTTTTGATTTTTGATTTTTTTTTCTCTCGGTGCTTCTGAAGTGCCTGTAAGATTTGCAGAGAGAGAAAGAGAGAGACTGGGGGAGGAGGAAGAATTAAGGAAAGGGAAAAGATGGCGAGTTGCTGGAGCAGCGTGGAGAAAGCGGCATTTTTGTGCTGCTTTTTGCTGGCAATGGGGAGCCTAATCTGCTGCGCTCGGCCGGAGGAGGAGGAAGAGCAAGAAGAGCAGCGCTCCTGTCACGGTGCCTTTGATCTCTACTTCGTCCTGGATAAGTAAGTGACAGTCGCATTTAAAAACGTTTATTCACACTTCAGTGGCTCCTTGCAGCAGCAGGGATGTTGTTTCTTTCTCTCGTCTTCCCGGGCGACTTCTCCTGATGCCAAACATGACGTGTGGGGCTCGTTTCTTATTTTTGCTCCCCAAAACTTGCACATTTCCCAAGTAGAGCATTTAGGGGAGCAGTGTCCTTTATGCTGAGTTAGTTGTGCACGCAAACCTGGGAAATTGGGTTGCTTTCAGGTTGTAGTATGTGGGGTGTGGGCTGTGAGTGTTGGATTTGAGGGGGTGTTGGTCAGTGCCCACATCGTTCCTGGAGTTTTGTGTCATGACTTGGGCTGTGTGCAGAGATGTCACTTGTGGGACTTAGCAGTGCTAGGACCATGCAGACTTACCTAAAGTTAAGACCAGACTGCTTGTCTGTGTTTTTACAAGTTCACTTATAAGAGCAAAGTTTTATAAAACTTATTTTTGCTCAGCTTCTTCAGAGTTGTCTAAACCTGTGTTTGAGTTACATTATTAAAATAGGTTGTCAAATACTTCTCTTTAGTACTATGTCAGCTGAATTCAGATATGATGGGGGATGTATGATTAAGCTCACGTGTGTAGGCATGTTTTAGCAAGCACTAGCAAAGCAAGTGGTAAACTGGTGCACCCGCAGGTGTTTTTCAGAAGGTACAAATTTCTCTTTCTTCTGGTGTACTCCTCTGGCTTGGCAGAGGATTAAAGCCAAGGGATTAAATCAAGGAGTAAATTGTTAGTGTCCCACAGTGTGATGACTGTGTTATCTAATATATTCTGGGTTACCTATGTGACAGGCTATTATGAAAGATGGAAGACTTTGTGATTCTTGCCCTCAAGCCAGGTATAAAGTCTGCATTGTTCTATTTCCCAGCTGGGAGAATGGACCAATCCATAAGGCCCTCGGTACAGCCTGCAAGAGGCAAAAAGTCATTATCACTCAAGATATATATTTCTGTATTCAAGAAGGGAAGAAGTATCATTAAATAGTGATTCTGGTTTTAGAGCAAAAGAAACTGAAGATCAAAGGCATTCTGCCTTTCTAAAAGATACACTAATACACCATGTGGTCATTGTTTTTTTATTTTTTTATTTTGGTTAGAACTTGTTCCTGGAGTAACCTTTGTGTCTAGAAAGGGCTCTGTGGGGGGCTAGTGTTAGTTCTCAAATTCATTCCTGCCAGGCTTCCTAGAAGTGACTGGCACTGTTGTTATGCCCAGTTCCCACACTGAATTCCCTGTAAAAATGAATGTTGGTGATAGCAGTATGGCTCCTCTGTCTTCTGTAGTACAATTTCTTTGTTACAATGACATTGAGTACCCCTAGTAATCTCCACTGTGCCCCATGCTACTTTTCATCTATATTTCAGAATATATTTTTTTTTTCCATCAATATTTCAGAAAGCCCTTTTTTGGCTGTGCTGTTACCATTCATACTGTATTCAAGGAGATAAAAGCAGAGAAGAGAGCAATTTGCTCAGAGATACTGATCTTCAAACAGTAGGAAGTTGATCATCTAAGCAAGTTCCTCTCTAGTACTCTGGACCTGTAATAATGTATTCTCTTTTTGCAAGCCACAGGTCTTTCATTTTGTTTCAGGTGCTATCCATTCGCTACAGTGGTCCACTGGAAGCTGGACCTGCTCATGGTTGAAGTAAAATATCATGCATTTGGGTTCCAGTGGGAAAATTCTCTTTAGCTTCAATTACAAACTGAGTCTTTTTGAGCTTTGAGAGTTATACCAAAGAGTTCTCCTTTGGTAAAAGCTGTGTTAAGAGTTACTTGGGCCCCTGAGTGGTTTTAGAATCTATCCCTGCTCCCACCAAGTCTGTAACAATGGGGTGGCAAAGCTGCTTTTGGTCTCAATGAGATTGCATTACAATCCATATGGGTAATATTAGAATGCCAGATACTGGGAGCCATAGGCCCTGTGCTGGCTGAGGGTGTATTTATCCCAGCTGTATTCTGTGACATCTGGCACAGCACAAGGAGCTTTATGGAGGCAGGGAGGACTGATTTAGTGGATACACCCTGGGTCTTGGGACCATTCATCAGGAAGGAACCCTAGGTAGTGTTGAGAATTCATTAATGTTGAGGACAGTCAGGGTATTTCAGGTAGGGAGAAGGCAGAAAGCCAGTCAGAAGCATCTGGTAAATCTGTAAATGCAGTGAAATTTTTTTTTTTTTAGAAGTGGGTACATGCTGACATATATCTGTGAAGAATTCTGTCTGTAATTTCAAGCGGGAGAAACCCTAGAAAAACGCAGCCATACACACCACAAAGTACACCCCTATGGCTTGGGGATTGCCTCTCTTTGTTGGTGCCCTGCCAGTCTGGAGTTAGATGCATTCAGTCTTAGTTAGTTGTCTAACACTGAGATTGAAGTATGGGTTGTGTGAAAATGCCAAGCTTTAATCCTGTGACCCTGTAGTGAGCTGAATGACAGCTCCTGTCTCTAAAGTCAGCCCGGCTGAACCAAAATGACTTTAAGTCTGCTTTGCTTTGCTTCCCAATAGAAAGATCTGTAGGAGGCAATCTGGAAGAAGACAACAAACCTTTCTCCTTATGCAGTGTGTGTTACTGCAATGACTTTACTCTGGGGCATGATTTTTCCTTTTCATTCTGCCAGGCGAATCTGTGAGGATTTAATCCTGCAGGCAACAACCATCAGATGGAAAAGATCATCTTCTGGTGAAGTTATTGGTATTGGAATATATGTGCTGCCAATTAGAAAAAAAAAGAAACTTGCTGTTTCCTTGCAGTTTTTCTCTGCCTGAGTTTGACTGAAGTCCTTCATGTTAACTCCATAGGATAAGCAAGATCAGGGCAGTGCCACTAAACCTTAGATGCCCCAAAAAGCTGGCATAATGAAAGGGAAAAGCAGCATGTGTGGGAGGGAGACCAGCCATCATCCTCCTTAAAATTGGCTGACCGTGCCAGAGCTACGTTAGGACTTCCTTGTCTCTGGGGATGCTTAAATGAGGAAATCTCTTGAAGCTGGGAGAACAGGACATTTGCTGGCTGCAGAGGCGGCTGCCTAGAGTCTGCAATCTTGCTCTGTCTGAATCTTATACTTTATGAGTTGTGCAGGCCTGAGCTTGTTTGGAGACATAGTGGAAGACTTTAAAATATCATAATGCAGCAGCAAAAATTCTTTTGTTTGCAACTAAGTCACTCTCTGCATGAGGTAAGGCAGTATACATTGCAGTTGGCACACCCACCTCTCCCATGGCATGCAGTAAGATAGATGCAAGTCACTTGTGATAGCAAAGTTCTCAGTTTTACCTTTAAACAATGTAAAAAGCTCTTAAGCTTTTAAGCCAGACATAATGGATTGTTGAGCAGTTCTCACTTGCTTTGGTTGCTTCCATTGCTTAGGTTGTCTCAGTGCACAAAGAATTTGTTTCTGTCCCATCCCAAACTGTGGAGGGCAGGCCCTGTTAGGGATTTGATTGCTTGACCATTAAGTCTTGTAGTGACATACTTGTGCTTGAGAATGTAAATAACTCCCTTTCATCCTGCCTTGCTGTTAACATCCAGCTGTTGTTTGTAATCAAATTGAATTGCACTTGATGAGAAGAAAGGATGACTGACCTCTAGTGTTTCCTGATTATAACAATGCCTGGTAGCATCATTATGATTGTTTATTAATGCAACAAATAGAAACCCCTTTAAAGTAAGGACTTAGCATAAATATCTGGTGCTGGCAATGCTTGATAAGGCAGGGCTGAGCTGCAGAGCTATCTGTGTTATAATTTACCAAATATGAAACAATTTCTTGATTATTTTTGACTATGAGATAGACAGAAGTGTTTTCTTATTTTTCCTGTTTGGGATGTTTGCTAAAAGTTGTTTGGATTTTGAGGAAAAATGAGCTTTACAGACTTGGGAAAATGTTTCCTTTTTCTACAGCACAGATCACGGCAGCGGTAATGTATTGATAAAGTCTTGGCTGCTTTTCTTGGATTGTAACTGTTATGTTGGGGAGTTTGGCTTAACTACATTTTCTTCAGTCCTCATCTTCCCCCTGAACTTCTCTGTAGTCCCTCTTTGTCTCTTTGGGCCCGCAACAATATTGCCTTTCACACCAATTTTGCTTTGTCTCCTGTGCTTCCAAGAGCATCCATGTCACCAGCAACTTTGGTAGAGGCATCAGTAAAATGTGCCCAGTCTCTCACTTGTAATCCATTTTGCAGCTGCCTCTCTTTCAACTTGGTAAGCCTTGCTCCAGAGGTGAATGATGCTGGTGGGAAAGAGCACAAGATCTGGTTAGGTGGGAATTTGCTACCCTGTCCAATATCCTTCCTGATTTTGTTTTTTAGGTCTGTGTACCTCTTCTCAGCTTGCCATTGAAAAGGCAGTGGGTGTGGGAATTGTCAGGAGGGAAACAGGTTGATCCTTCCTGATTTGCCAAAAGCTTTCAGAACAAAAGCATTTCGGGAGCTGATATTTAAGGTCACCTTCTATAATTTTAAGACAATTAGAGGGAATTGCTGATCTCCACGTATGTTGTTTTTTTCACAATATGCTATATTTAAAGCAAACAAATAGCATTTGATAAACACATTATTTGCCCCCCCTCCCCCAATGATCTCCTTGCCAATGATGTGAATGAATTTAGCACTCATTAATTATAAGTACTAGTGAGAGCAAGTATTTTTTGCCTTAGGGTCTCATTGCAACCCTGTGCTTCTTTTCCTGCCTCATGTAGTCTCAGCCTAAGATCATTAGGATGGAGCTGGACCTGTGGGAACTTCTGCAGCTTCTCTCTCCATGTCCTCTGAGTCCACTGCCATTCTGTGTGCTGGTTTTGCACAGTGTGTGGGGAGGGGACAAGTGGCTAAACAACATTGTTGTGGTTGGAAAATCAGACTGCTGGCAAAAAATGAACACGTTCTATCACCTACCTTAACTATATGAAAAGTTGGTATTGACTGACTTTTAAACCACTGCTGAACTCTGTTTTGTCTAGGTAAGAGTATCTACTTACTGCAGTCAGACTTCAGTTCATTGTAAGATGTAGAACCTGATGCAGGTCAGCTGAGAGGAGTTGCTATCTGAACAAAAGTATCAGCTGTGTTCTTTGATAGCATTGATTTCTCTGTGTGTATTTAAAAGTGGTTCTCTGTCTTCCTCCTTTTCTGACTTCCCTTGCTTATAACTTGACCACATTATCTACATGACATCTCTCATAATCTCCAACTGCCTGTAAGCAATATTTTTTTATTGTTTTCAAAATGTAATCTGCTGGTATTTCGCCTTGCATCTTTCTTTGTTGTGGTTATATTGCAACAGTGCTGTGATTTGCTTACAACCAGGTATAATTGCTTGGAATGCTCCAAAGCAAATTTTTATTCTGTTTCAGACATACCTATGCTATTTGAACCGGGTTTTATTTGTTTGTATTTTGTCTGATATTTTTCTGCCAGCTCTGACTTCTGTCAGGAAAAAAGAAATATTAAGGAAAACCAATTCTCCTTCCTTTAGTCCAAGAAAAAAATTCTTTATGAAACACAAGGCAAAGCTAATGGGTAATGATTATTTGACATAAAACATGTACAGTTAACGGGAAGAAAAAGCCATGGCAGCTTGTCATTTGCAGTCTATTTATGCATGTAACTAAATCTGATTTATTTGGGGCTTGAGCCAAGGAAGTAAAGATTCCCACTGACCTAGGATTTTTATTTGTGTGTTCAGTGATTGAGAATTTCATTACTTTTGTCTGGGCTTGCAGGCCAAATTCAATGTTGTAAACTGTGAATTTGTATGAGGTGTAGTAGGACTGAATCTTTTAATCTTGAGTGTAGAAATGAATTGACTCCTATGAGCTATTAACAGATCAAGAGTTGTATATCCCTAGTCCTGTCTATCATTTGCACCTTTTTAAGAGTGTTGCATCATGGCTGGGATTGTGTGCCCTGCTTTGCTCCCTGTGTTGTGCTGAAGCATACCAGGATGCTCAGAGTGGGTCTTGCCCTGATGCTGCTCAGAGCATCCCTGGAGCTTTTCAGGGAGATCTGAAGTGGTCGAGTGCAGTGTGAGCATGGCTTCTGAATTTCACTTTGTGCCCCGTTGTTGGTGAGGGACTTAGCAAGAGCTATAGTATGGCACCAGGTGGATAGGATTTGTGAATGAGATGGATGACTGTAGGATCAAAGGGCAGTGTTTTGTTTGAGGCATGATTTCATAGAAATCTGTTATATTGCTGCAGACTTTTTCTGTAGGACAAAAGCTAGCTATGAAATTAATGGGTTTGGTCATGAAATCGTTTGGATTCATGTAATTTGGGTCCTGTACTCAGATGCTGGCCTAGGATTAAAACCCATTTTGCAGCCACTTCTCTGCATCTTCCCCTCCCCATTCCAGCCCTTGTCTTGTCCATTAATGTTAAAAGTACTCTGAAGCAAGGACTGTCTGAGAATGCCTGTCTCTGCCCGTGTTTCTAATTGCCTCTGGAGCAGATGATGGAAACTAGTCCTTCCTTGCCTGGATGAATCACCCAGTCAAGGTCCCTTCCATGCATAGAAGATGCATTGTTTGGGAGAGGAGGATTCTTGTCACTTTGAATGCTCTGGTGGCTCAGAAGGGAGCAGAGGGGTGGATGAACACTCGGGCATGCGTGTCTGAAACCACAACAAACTCGGTGCCCCAGGGTTTGCTTTTATTGCAGAGCCATTATTAGCCATGTGCAAGAATTCTGTTGTACACTGTGGTTGTGACCACAAAGAGCCCTCCAAATGACAACAGTGTCACATTTGTGAGCAATGGGCCGTGTACAGGGCCACCATTAGCTCAAGGGGATAGAGACTTACAGGGACCTACAAACTTAGGAGGTCTTGTCCCTGACACCTTATTCAGACTAAAGCCAGCATCAGTAATAATGTTTCTTTTACTTGCTCCAGGATGTCTGGAATTGCTGCCTTCAGCTAATCTGTAATGGAGGCAAATGGGCATGGGGTGGGGTGTGTGTGTGTGGAACAGGACAAGGGGCAGCTCTGTGCTTTCAGGGGTTCCACTCTGTCACTTTCAGCAGGGATGAAAGGCTCTGGGTCCTGCTGCCTTCTCTGTGTACATATGGTAATAAAAATATTTACTGTTTGGATAGTGTTGGGGTTTTAACTTTCACTGCAAAGCTACGTGACTGCTGTGTATTGCACTGGGTTGATCCACATGGGCTCCTGACAGTGAATTCAGCAGTGGCTGTGGAACACATGTGCTCTAGGACAGACTCAACTGGCCCTCCTGCTATTTGCCTGTTGAAGTGACTGGGCTGAGAGTGGCACCCCTTATGCCGGGGTTGTGCTGCTTCATTTCTCCAGGCTCCAGCTTCCACTGCTGCTGGGACCCTGTTAGGAAAGAGGACAAAGTTTCCAACATATCTTGCTCTTTGTCTTCACAGACATCAGTGAAATACTTCAGATTGGGTAGGCACAATTCTAACATGCTCAGGGTTTTTATGCTGACACAGAGCTCTGCTAAACCAGAAGGAATCACTCCAAAGTTGGCAGGAGTGGAATCAAGACTTGGAATCACATCACTTCCTTCCACCCCCAGAAATACTCACTGACCTCCTCTTTTCCCCTCCCATCCAGCAGTAGCAATATAAAATTAAGGAAAACAGAAGCAACAGGAGCTGCAGCAGCAGCTGCTCCTCCGAGCCCAGTCCTGATGTGGCCCGGAGGACATTTTTTCCTGTGTTGTGGTTTGCTGACTTTTCTCTTTGTCTTGTGTGTAATGGGAACAGAGCTCATGGACCAGGGAGCATGCTCAAGGCAAATGGCTTCTGGGGGTTATTTCTTAACTTCACTTGGGCTGAATTCTGGTCCCAATTGCATAGGTATAAACCTGGGGAAATTTTGCTACTTCTCTGGTCCCACTCCAGGTTTACTCCAGTGAAAGCAGCAGCAGAAACAGGCTCTGAGATGCTTTCTGGAACATTCCAGCTGCCCACAGCAGCTGTTTGTTGCTGTGTGCTTTCCTTCACCATGAGAATTATGTCACCTCTGAGGGCTAAAGCCTCACCATCCTGCTTGAGTCTGAAAGGTACACACACTGCTGGTCAGCTTTGGGTCACTACCCACAGAGCTCTTGTGATGCCCCACTGCTTTGCAGAGAGCGTCAGGCTGGCTGGGCTTCCCCGGCAGGGAAAGTGCAGGGACGAGGGCCGGGGCCTGGCAGGGTGGCGGCAGCCTGTGATTGATGTGAGGGGCTGAACCCGGTAGCTGATGGCTGAAAGCAGGAAACCTCGGAGGTGTCAGCCTGAAAGGTGCATCTGGCTGCAACACAGGCTTGCTTTTTTCGCAGACAGCCACAGTGCTGTCGTGGTGGCCCAGCTGGTACAAACCTCCACAGCAGGACACATACTATTCCCTGTCTGTGTCACTTCCCCACGGCTTGTCCCAGATGCTCATGAGTGTGTGTCACACCCCAGTGCTTTTTGTGCACAGTGTTGGTCTTTGATGGGCTTCATTTATTCTCCTAGTCTGATCCAGCCACAAAGGGCAACAAGTTAGTTTATGCTGGTAGTAACAGTGATTCTGTAGTGTGGAAGATAAGGTTCCAAAGTCAGTGAAATGGCTCAGGATTTTCAATAGTGTGGGGCAGTTCTGTTTGTCACTGGTGGAACTCATATTTGATGACGTTTGACAACTTAGTATATAATTTAGCAAACATTTTATTGTCGTAATTTTTTGTTTAATCTGCCTTTAAAACTGCCATTGCTGGTGGTACAAGGTCAGGCCTCTGGGGCAACAGACAAAACTATCACTCCAAACCCACGAAGCCTCCAAGGTATATATGTGTATATATATAGATACACACACACACACACACACACACACACACACACACACGAAATGGCAAATAAAAGTCCTTTACAAATAGCTTCACAAACAAGGATATTTAGAGGGAAGCTTGGGTGAGAGGGAGGGGAAATAGGGTTCTTCTATAAGCCAGGCCACTCCCACTGGTGTTCATGTTTGACGTGACTGGCATTGATGGCATTTTGGCACCATTTGCAGTGGGAGGTGACACCTGGGCTTGGAGGAGTGTGGTGTGGGGAAAGTGGTTAAATGCTCACCACTTCACTGGTACTCCCTCTCTGGGATTTTGAAACTAACATTTTCTTGCTAGTATTTTTGTCTGGCCTTGACTTTTCCCTGTTGATAGATTGGGACGCTTCTGACACTTCCCAGCCAGTAAGCAACGAGTGGGTGCAGAATTCCTCTTAGGGGTGAAGGACACTCACTCTGTGCTGAAGTAACTCTGCTCTGCAGGGCTGTAGCTCTGTGATGTAGAGTTGGGCACTCTGAGAGCCCAGTACGCTTCCTGTGAGGACTAATCCATGGCACAGACCTCCTGAGCTTTTCAGGGATGGGCACCTACTGATTTATTACAGTCAATTCTCTTGTTGGCTGTACCCCTTCCAAGAAAAAAAAAAAAAAAAGAGAATGGAGGAAAAAAGAAGTAATTCTGACAGTCCGAGGAAGTTACTGGAAACGTTGGTTTGTTGCAGTTTGAAAGAAATTTTGCTGCTCCTTTTTTCTGGATTGCATCAGTGCCTCTGCAGCTGGCAGTAGAAATTTGATAGTTCATGTAAAATAGGTCAGTCTTTTCCAAGTAAGAAACTATGGTTATTCTATGAGGGGAATTGACTTCACTGAAAATTTCAGGAGTTGAATTTAAGTCAGATGGCAAGCTCAGAATGAAATTGAAAGTGTCAGCTTCGGGGGGGTGGAAAGAATTTTTTAAAAGTTTGGGAGTAGATGCATCTTGGATAGATTAAAGGAAATCTTTGACTTCATCATGTTTAGAGATTTAGTAGGGGACTTTAATAAAAATCCTGGAGAGCTATAGGTGTTGATGGGGTTAATTTGGTAATAGTGCCAGCACCTTTCATTGGTGCTGTTCACAAATGATAAGCATGTTGTTGTGTAGCACAAAAAAACAGGAGACTACAGAGGATCCAGAGCTGTGGTTTGAGAAGTCCCCAGTGTTTTGTTGCCCTCCCTTGCTGCCTGGAAATTTCTTCATTCTTTGATAACCAGTTTGTTCTGTGAATGAATCACCAGTTCTCCAGAAGAGCAGCATGAAAGCACAGGGTTACACAAGCCAATTTATTCTAGCTTATGTACCTCAGGAGACTCCTTTGGTCCTTGTCCCTTTTTCTTTGCCCTTCTCTGCTCCACCAGCACTGCTGCAGGTCAGGCAGTGCCATCCTGCATTGCACACATGGGCTTCTGTGCCCGACATACAAGGGCAGGAGTGACTGGCATAAGATCACTTGGAAAGCCCATAGTAGAACTGAGAATTGTAAAATGTAATTTTTTTTCTTATGTTTACACAGAAAAATGCCTAACAGCAGTTAGAGGAATCCTACTGCTTTATAGTAGATGGATTTTGGAACTTTTTTTTTAGTTCTGCATCTAAGCCCCTGTGATTTTATGTGTGTGCCATTGTTTTATTTATCTTTCTTTTTATCTGCCTGAGACACCTGATAGATGAGTTCAGCAAGCAAGGAAAGCAAATGGGTCATTCTTTCATAAACACCACAGTCCTAGGGAGGGCTTTAAAAACCATTAACTTTCATACTTTGCAGCCTTTTTAATGTCTTGAAAGTGTATGATATAGATCAACATGGTAGAAATCAATAATTTACTGTAGGGTTGCTGTGTGCAAGGCTCTGTTTGAGGTCTCAGTCCCATCAGACTGTGGGGGTCCCTGCTTAGACTTGGCAGAAAAAAGCCAGGGAGTGCCAGTAATGTAGTTTTATATAATGGAAGTGGCAGCATGGACATGTAAGTCTTCTGCATGTAACTAAGTTGTCCAAGTTTTCACAAGAAATCCATAATGGAGCCAGGGCTTGACTGCCCAGAACATACTCCAGCAAATTAGGCAAGAGTTCTGCTTTCTCTTTTGAAACAAACAGTAATTCATGGAAACATTCTCCCACGCATTCTGGGAGAACAGAGGATCAGTCAAGACTTTCTGTGTGGTGCAAGGGCAGAGCTGTGCTCTAGGAAAGCAAATAATCTGATAGCAGGTAATTTAATGAAGTCAAATAAAATTAATTAAATAGAAGAAAATATTTATATTTTATGCTATAAAAGGAACAAAAGCAAATGGAAGGATTACTGAGTTTCAAAATTTTATGGTAAACCATTTCAGACCTCTTACTGCTTGTCTTTGAGTCAGTGGGTTTTGTCATCATGGTTCTTATTACAGCTTTCAACACAATTCTATGTAATTTGTGTCCCTAACCACCTCTGGAGTAGGCCAGGCTTAAAATTCAAAGTGGAACAAGAAGTTTCACTGCAAACAAAGCTTAATGTAATCAGCTATGTTTTGTATGCAGATCTGGAAGTGTCAAAAATCATTGGACTGAGATTTACTCCTTTGTGGAAAGCCTAGCTGAGAAGTTCATAAGGTAAAGATTTTTTAAAATTATACTTTAATTCCCTGTACATGATTTATTTTTTTGTTTAGTGCTTATTAGCAAATGAATTTCTGCTGAAGTAACGTGTGTGATGTGGATCTGGCTTGTTCTTCTCTTTCAGTCCAATGTTGCGGATGTCTTTCATTGTTTTCTCTTCACGAGGCACTACAATCATGAAACTAACAGAGAACAGGCAAGTACCTCCCACAGCACTCCTCCAGAAATACTCCCTATCCCTTCTCTCACACAGCAAGTGGCCCCACACCCAGAGTTTGGGGGTCTGTCTTGGTCCTTGGTGGCACCAACTGAAATCCTCTCCTCTGTTCCCAACTGGAGGAAGGTTTAGAAGGCCTTTGGGTCTCCCATTTCAATTTTCTTTCAGCTTTGTAAGAGGAAGGCAGCACTGGGCTGTTTGTTCTTTACTGTGTTATTTCAGGGAGAAATTGCATTTCCAGTTGAGGATCCAGGTACATACTTGCTACCCAAATAAGGACAGTTTTTGTGGAAGAGATCTCAAACCCTGAACTGGTGAGCAAAGGGAGTGTATGAGAGATCCCCAGTGCCCTTGGAAGGGACTCAAAGCCCTGACCTTTACACTAGGAGCTGGTTGCCCCCAGTGCTGGAGCAGAGCCTCACCAGGCTGTGGCACCCCTCTCCTGGACTGCCTGCAAACAGCACCCGTGCCAGAGGTGGTTTGCAAAGCCAAGTGACAATCTTTGTAAGAAAAAAAGTGGAGCAAGATTCTGGTTGCCAGATTCACAACGAAATTTTCTTTCTTTAAAACACAAATTAATAAAAACCCCCAAACTACCACTGAAAACAGCCCCAACACAAAAAATCCCCACCCCCTAAAATGTTACTATTTAATTTTCTCTACACATACAAATCCCTGTCATTGTTTCTAAGTGTTTTATAAGTATTTCTAAGTGTTTTCTTTCATTTCAGCTTAAAGCCTTCACTTTTGCTGCTGCTGTCTGTGTAAGGGGGCCTCAATAGTACAGGGCACCCTATAAATAATGGGAACTCTGGAGAAGGAAGAACTACTCCCTCAACTTTGTACTCCAGGGACTCATCCTAAGCCAAATACCCTGCAGGGCTCTTATATTTCTGCTGGCTCCCCTGAGTTTTGTTTCAGGTCTCCATCATGTATCTTGGTGGCAGAGCTCAAACTTGCTTACTTTTCTCTGGGTGAATTTGCTCTTTGCAAGGTGGAAAGTAGAGAGGAACCCTCTGTCAATATGTTGAACATAGTATTAGAGTGTTCTCTGTCCTAAAATCCTGTTCTCTTTATGGATCACAGTGTGCCTTTTCAGCTCATTTTGTACTTCAAAAGGGTAAAAATGTGCTTTTTGCACTAAGGACATCCCCAATCCAAGCTCCTGATTTTTGCCTTCATCCCACAGAGCCTCCTGTACTCTCTGTAATTGTGGTTGTGCCACCTAAAATACCCAGTTGCAAAATGGAGTTTAGAAAGGTTCTCACTATTCTCTTGAAGGCTGCCCCATGGCATCTGGTGCTGATGTTTGAACTGCCTATGTCTTATCTGTTGAATATTTGTGCCTTGTGTTCCATTAATATAATGAAAATCCTTGTCAAGGATCAGGGTCTTTTGGTGGTTAACGATCAACTAAATTATTAATGTCTCTGAACAATCTTTTTGGTTAATAGGTATTTGGGAAGTAAGAAGCTCTGCAACAGGGGTCATGACATGCAAGTGCTTCTGTGTCCAGGAGTAATCTATGCCCCAGGAAGGTTGATGAGTCCCTGGTCTAGGATAGGAAATTCTCCTCATTCCCATCCTGTTCTCTTATCTTTTGGCCTCTGTCTTTAAAAGGAAAAATCCTCATCCAGACTGTCCTGATGACTGATTCAATACAGAGTTGTAATTTGTCCCAGTTTTGTGACAGGGTCATAAGCTTTTAAACTCTGTTTTGTTCTGCAGTTTGCTAAAGTTTAATATCTGGCATTAGCTTTAATTCAATTTTATCCTGACTGAGAATATACGAGAACGAGGGAGCAGGGACAGAATTCCATCTTTAAAATACGTTACCCTAATGCTGTACCCTGTGTCTGGTTTTGTGACCCTATGGGTGTTTGGGTGATAAATTGTGGAATTTGAAGAAAATCTTGGTTCAGCCAGTGTTCCAGCTGACGTGTATGCACTCTTTGCAATTGATTGACAGGCTGCATAATCTAGCTGTGGTACAGGAATATCTCAACAAAAGAAAAAAATAACTTCTAATAAAATGTTCTCCTGGGATTATTTTTTTGTTTTGTTTATTTGTGTTTGGTTTTTTTTCAATCCAAAGGGAAGCCATAAGACGAGGGCTCGACATTCTCAAGGAAGAATTGCCTGGAGGAGACACGTTCATGCATGAAGGATTTAAAAGGGTACACATCACAGTACCTACTTTCTTTGTTTTACACATAGAAACTTTGCTTACTTCCTGCTGGTATTCTTACGAGCTAACCATGATCTTCACTTCATTGCAGGCAAATGAGCAAATTTACCATGAGACCTATGGAGGTATGTGCTGTGTACTGTTCATGTTGATATCTGCATTGACGAGACAGGGATTATAGTTCTTTTTATGACCTGCAGTAAACCCTCTGACAGAAGTACTGGAGAAGGAGGGGTGTTATGCAACACCACATTCCATTTTGACTGCAGCCCTACTCCTAAACACGTGATTCATGGTTTATTGAGATCAGAGAAGACCAGTATCATCCCAGATCTGACCATTGCAGAATGCAGACCAAACCGTAGCAGCCAGAGCTGCCCATCTTGCACCCAGGAGACAGGAATACCCACATTTTCCTGGTCCTTCCTATCCTGATGAACTCAGCCCTCTCTGCTTTGCGGTCCCACATCCTTGTTCTCATTAGTGCAGGTGTGAATGAGAGTTTTGCATCAGTGTGAATGATTTGTGTTCAGATTCTGAGTTGTTAAAATGTACATTTTCACTAAATTTAGAGATGAAAGTGTATTTGTGGTTTTTGTCTGTGCCAAAAGAATACCTAGTTAGTTAACAAGATGTGCTTAGTTCATACCCTGGTGTGAGGTTGTTCTCATTTGTGGACTAATGGTCTCTTAGGAAGATGGAGAAACAGGTTGGTGCCTTTTTATTAAAATAGTCTGTGAGTGTAGGAGCAGCAGCTCTGCACAGTGTTGCAGCATTTCTGCCAGTAAAATCAGGAGTCCTGAAGTGTCCAACTGAAAACAATTCTACTTCATAGCATATACCTAAGAACTAATCAAGTATTCTGTAAATTGAATTAGGAAGGAAAAAGAGTAGATGAGATCTGGATTTAGAAGCTAAACCAGCAGGGAAGAAACAAGCATTGAAAAGAAAACAAAATGAGATCTCCAGTTTTTTTCAGTATCTTTCAAGGGTTCTGGGCACAAAAGAAAAAAGGGAATCCAAGCTATTTTTTTCCCCCAAGTTGCAGGCCATTTTTTTAAGGTTTGTGTCTGTGTCTGACATGACATGGGAAGGACTGTGTGGCATAAGAAACCTGTCAGAACTAATCAGTCTGTAATTTCAGACAGTGTGGAGGAAGATGCTTGAAATTGTAACAGATTATTTTGAAAAAAATAACAAATACTTGCCTGAAAGTAACATGTATGTATATTTGTTACTTTGCTTAAGAGCTATGGACTCAGAATGGTTGGCTGAACCATAGTTTGCATGTTAATTTCATTTAATTTTGTTAACAGGTTGCATTTTTCTAGGTGGCATTGTATTCTATACTGCATTACACATATACATCTCTGCAGTATATGCAACATTTTCACTTAAGTTTAGATGGGATATGAAATGCTGTATCACAATACATTATTTTTTCCTAATGAACCTGATCTTAAGGTTTTCATATACTCAGAATTACTATGAATTTCACTGGAAGTTCTTGTTGCTGGAGAGCTGTAGGACTGACCTTTCTGTAGAAGCCCATTTCATGCCATGTTCAGTGGGGTTGCTCTTTCACACCCTGCTGGAGGGAGAGGTAGGATGGCAGGAATGATCCTTTTGCAGAATTATCTCTTACCACGGTCTCTGGACAAAGCTTATGTAGAGACAAGTTTGTCAAGAGAAGAGAGGAAACCTCTCCTTCTCTGCGAACCCATTTTGTCAGTTCTCCACGTGAAAGCTCTGTCTGTAATCTTGGTAGCTGCTCTGTTTTATTCAGAACAGAAGAGTTGGTGTGTGGACCTTGTTAGAGCAGCACTCCCCCTGCAGTGATGCTTGTGGTGTGAAGGTGCACAGGTTTTGGCTCATTGCAGGCCTTGCATCTGGCCTTCAGCTGGTGTGTCACCAAGTCTTTACAGACCAGGCTGAGAGTCTGGCCTTAGGGGTTTGTATTTATTTGTCAGTAAAAAGGATTGCCTCACTCCAGACATTTTTTCCATTGCTGAATCTTGTGCCACGTGTATGCAATCTGTTGTTGACTGTCCTCCACGTAGGAGTTCGGACCGCCAGTGTGATCATTGCCCTGACGGATGGCGAGTTGCAAGACGCTCAGTTTTATTATGCAGAACAAGAAGTAAGTCACTTTTATCTTCATCCAAACTAATTTATGGCAAACCTGTACATATTTACTGCTGACTCCACTGATTATACAGCTTTGCACTTAATGGCACTTCTTGGGGTTTTTAGGCCAACAGAGCCAGAAGCTTTGGAGCTATTGTTTATTGTGTTGGAGTGAAAGATTTCAATGAAACTCAGGTAACTTGCTTGTTTTCTCTTGTGTTTTTCTGTTATACTACTGCACAAGTAACATTTATGAAGGCATTTATTTAATTACTTGGGGCATAAATCATTTCGTGTCACTGTGATGTCTTTTAGCAAGTATGAAAGGGCCCGGTTTTGTTCACTGTAATTTTGTTTTCCTCATGATTTATGATTGTCTTTCTTTGCAGCTGTCAACGATTGCTGACAGCATTGATCATGTTTTTCCAGTTAAAGGAGGCTTTTATGCCCTAAGAGGAACCATTGATTCAGTAAGTTGGGTATTCTGAAACACAGTGAAGGGTGCCCTTCCCTGCATTAATAAAGCATAGATGAAAATGGTTACCAAAAAATGTCCTTATCTAAATCTTTCAGATTCTGAAGAAATCGTGCATTGAGATCCTAGCAGCTGAACCATCCAGTGTTTGTGCAGGAGGTAAGTTTCCAGAAGAACAGCATGTTAAGACAAATGGATGACACTGATGAAATGTCAGTAACTACCTAATGTGGTACTGGAGCTGAAGCCTGTGGATGTGTTAGAGCATCCTCTCAGGCCATGGCTAAAGCCCTACATCTTCCTTCTCATCTTGAGAAAAACATTCTGACAATAAGCATGTGGCTGCTGTGGCTGAGTACCAGCTTGGAGAGCTGACAGAGGCAACAAAATTGAGCAACTGAGGATACCATTTTTTAAAAAATCTGAGAGAGAGAGACAAGAAAAGTAATGTAAAGCCGGACTGACAGAGGTGTTTCAGGGTCTAAAGGCAATATCTCACAAATTTCTGGAAAGATTGCATTCCTGGCATCTGCTAGGACTTGTCAGCAGTTAGAACAAGACTTTGCAAAACGTTTACAGAAATTTAAAGTTTATTGAACCAAATATAATTTGTTGCATAGGCCAAGATACCTCTTGTTTTTTCCAAAATGCTAATGTTTTACTTATTTGAAAGAACCATTATTCTTTATGGTAAACATGAAAGATACCCAGAGGAGTTGTTGATAATTTCATGCCTTTTATGTCTAGTATATTTAACTTGGATTTGTTCTGGTTTATGTTAGCAATTCTCTTGTTGAGTTTTTTCTACTTTAGAGGCTATTGCAGCAGAGTAAGAGTGACACCATAAGTTTGCTGGAAGGTACAGTTTTTCAGCATGGTTATTTAGCTCTAGTGTTAGTGTCTTGTGTTCATTTCCTTATACACTGTAAAAAGGAGCACATAAAAATGGCAATGATGCATGAAAGCTGACCTTGAAAACAGATAAAATATGAAACTCAGGAAAAATTTAGTATCACAGAAGAAAAATTGTTCACTCTTCATTTCCACATGTCAATCACAATATGATCTTACCCTGAATATTTCAATTTAACATGAAACATCCTTCTGCCTCTTTATTTATTCCAAAGTATATTATTGTGGACTAGATGTAAAATCTCATCTGTAGAAAATTTAAAGCAATGATTTTACTTTTAAAAATGTTGTGGACTTGAGTAGAAAAAAACAGTTTTAAAGATTTGAAAGTTTTTAAAGTTTTTAAAGTTTTTAAAGATTTAAAGCTTTTTATTTCATAATGATACTTTCCCATTTTTCTTAGTTACTGTATACCTGACAGTTTTTTATGCAAAGCTTATTACATGCCATCCTGTTCAACAAAAATGTCTTTAGCTACGTAAAAATATGAGTGTTCCAATAGGAAGGATTTTAGTAGTATTCTTGAAATTGTTTGGAACAATGTTAAGAATATGGGAAAGTTGAACTGGAAATAGTTTCCAGAAATGTTTTTCAAATGGAATGTTAAAAATATTTTTATGGAGTATTTGAGAAAATAAATTCTCAAGAAAAAAATTTTCTTTCAACAAAATTAATATATTTCAGCAAAAAGAATAAAATTTCTTTTTTTTCCAAAGGATAATGTGTTCAAACCACTTCATTTTTTGCTAAGCTTGTTAGGTAAAAAGTTTATGACAAGTGTGATTAAAATTCCACAAGTACACTTTAAAAATAGTTTGCCCTTAAAAAAACCCCTCAAACAATATTGTTACCTTACTTGGATCTGTAGAATTTTTCATTGTCTTTGTGGCTTTCAAACAAGACCAATATAAATTGGGGAGAATCAGTTGCTGTGTAGTGCTGCTGATTCAGCAGGGTATCGGTGCTTCTTTCACTTGAATTCTGAGGTTTGCTCTGTCCCTCTTGACCAAGCAAGGGCTGGCACATGGTGCAGCTTTGCTGCCCAATCTCCACGTGCTTGAAGGTTTGTTTGTAGCAGCAGAGAGCTTGAAAAATGGGAGGAAGCCGAAGCTGCAGCTCCACATGATGTACGCTGTTTGTATACCGTTGTATCTAAAGTATTAAAGCCTTTAGCACTAAAAATCAGGCCTGCAAGAGCATTTATCATTATCCCACAAGCCACAGCTGAAAGTACCTCCTGCAAGAGGTTTTACAGCATGAGGCTACAAATATTTACATTTGTGCTTAGATTTATTATCTTTTATTATCCCACTTACTTCAACATAGCTGGAGATTTATCTGTGTAGCTGTGTGCACCACTGTCTCCTGGAAGGAATCTCCTGGGAATAAACAACTTTTTTCATGGTAGTGTGAATCCAGATCTAGAGTTCAGTTCACTGGACAGTTATAGTGCTACTCTATGTGTAACGTGGTTTATTTTTTTTTTAATGTGCTTCATTTGGACTTTACTTCATGGACTTCACTATTTTTGCATTAATGTCAGAATTTTTATGCAGTTTAAATTTAGATAATTACTGATAATGTATTGTGTCAAGATCTATAGCCACTGAAACCTACCTCAAGATATATATACATTTGCATGGTAGATGTACTCACTGGCTGAAAATTAGAACATAACGTTTTCTAGAAATTCACCATTCCTCCTCGTTTAGGTTAGGAGTGTTTGTTTGTTTAAATAAACAATAGAAATTTTCATTTCAAAATTATGATTGAAAAATAATGAACCTTTGGAGAGAGTGCAATATATTATCATATTCTCCAGCAAAGATACTTGTCTATTGACAGCCTTGAAATGTGTGTCTGTCCACGCTTTTTGTATGAAACTTATCTGCGTGAGGTCATAATTGGTTTAGCCTTTATTTAGCATTACTAATAATTTTTACGATTTGCTATGAGATTGTGAGGGTTTTGTGTGGCTCAGTGGAAACAAGTTATGATCAGGGCTTAAAGCTGGGTCTGAGCCACTCCTTGTAAGTGCTCTCATAGTTACTACTGTGTTGGTGATTGCTGGTGATCTTGGCTTCATTTTTGGCTTGCCGGAGGTTTAGTAAAATGCTAATGGAACAATTTGTATGTGTTGACAATTCCAGTTGGGACTCTGGCTTTCTGTGACGAAGCTATCTGGCAAATCCAGTTACAAACTGATCTCGTCATATGGTGACAGCTATCTGATGTTTAATGCTTTTTGACCCCGCAAATTCATTGTCCCCAATGTGGAGCAGTGTAGTTGGGTCCTTCCTGTTCCCTCTGATTTAAAGTGACCAAGACATGCAGCCTGTAAACAGGCTATCAGTGCAGAACCAGAGGTGCCTCATATCCCGTTTGACAGCATCATTGCTTTGATTATGCTTATGGTACGCAGATGTGATTGAAAGGTTTTGTTGGATGTGGCATCCTACTGGCCACATCAACTACCAGGTGTGGATGCAAGCAGTCAGCTTCTCATCAGAGTCAGAGAAGCGGAGCCGACAGCGCAGCCAGTGCACACCAGCTCCAACCTAGCATCTCGCTGCCAGCGCTGCCCGGTACACTCAGTGCTGACCTTTTTCCCTTCGCTGTCTTGTCAAAAGCTGCAATCCATGATCTGACAGTAACTAAGGAAGAAAAGGACGCAGCCAGAGCCAGGGCGCAAAATTAAATGGAATTAGCCATTTCAACAGAGCATCACCCAGAACATTAATGCTCCAGAGCAGTCGAGGGGGCAGGCTGCTGAACAGCAGCAACAAACCCAGTACCAGCTGTTTGCTTCCCTGCAAGTCTGGTATATTTTCAGCTTGTCTTGGTGGACAGGTTACTACCCAATCACTTGTTCACAACTGACTGTGCAGAGTGGCAGTCACAGTGAAAAGAACGGCAGGAGAGGTAAATTGTCCTGACAATACTAAACTTCTAGATCTAGCTTTTACCTTTGATGTCTTCTGTTGAAGTTTTCTTACTTGCAGCATCTTTTTAAAGCCACCAATTAAGCTTTTATGATTGCTGCCTTTTAAGGCCATTAATTCATGAGAAGGGGAAGAAAAATTTAAGTGCAATTTTGTTTCAGCAAGCTTCTTTTAAAATATAAAATTGAGATGGGGAAAAATTATCATCTTGGCTGGGTGTTCTGTGCCACTGTGAAGTGGGCTGGTTACAAGCAGGTCTGCCAGTGTGTAGTCCCAGGCAGGTAGTTCTGGTGGGTGGGCAGAGGCCCAGTTGCCCTCAGGGCTGGTCATGACTCTCAGCTCTGCTGGCAAAAAAAGGGATGCTCATAATTCTCAGTATAGTAGCTGGGTTAGATGTGGAATGGCTCAAGGCACCGATCTGACTAAGAGTAACTCAAGATTCTTATTGGAGTAAGAAGCAGATGAATCTGCCCTACAGTACATTTTCATTTGTTTAAAGAAATGCTCATTACCCCCAGTGAGAATCAAGATGTAGAACTCTTCCCATTAAAAAGAGGCCAAATTCTGATGCTGGATTTGTGTATTTGGCTCTTGGTGTCCTCATTGAGATCTCAAATTTTATCATTTTTCTTTAGCAAGGTACCTAAGCACATGTTTCATTTCAAAATGCACTCCAGTAGATACTTTCTTTTTCTCCTCCCAAAATACCTTCTTTGATTCCCATGTACCTTGTAGCTTTTGTCAGTTCAGAGCCCTGCTCTAGAGCAAATTACCACAATGAAAACCAGAGTGTGGATTTCCAGTGCTTGATTGTAATTTGTAAATGCCCTGGTCCAATTCACCTGGACTTGCATTAGATCTCAATACAGTGATAATGGCAGTGAGTGAGAGTGTTTTTGACAAAAACAAGCTGTTTGTGCAGAAGAGTAAAGCATTCCACGTCCTCGTGCTAGCTTGCCTTGCAGTAGCTTGGTAAGGAAGTGCAGGCAGATGAGGCTGAATGTATATCAGCCACCTTTGGGCCTCATGTAGTGTGCTCCAATAACGATTCCTTCCTCCAAAGCAGACAAATGACATGGTAGTGGCTTGTATGGAATGTCACTAAAAGCCAAGTCTTATATCACTAAAAATCATGTACAGCACCCCTCAATCCTACCAACATTGTTTTGTTCTCCTTTTTAGTATGTTCATCAAAGTATAAATGATAATGCATGTAGACCTGTTCATGGTTTTACTCACTACTAATGGAGTACTATGTAATTTATTTCTATTTTTCAATGTGAAGCTTGAAGACTAATTATTCCTGTGTTGTGCTGTTATACCCCCTGTATTGGGCTGATCTCAAATGCTGCTCAGGGGCTGGTGTGAGAGCCCTGTGGAGGATTTGGTTGAAGTAGGAAATTCATGCATGAAAGTGCAACTTCAGTGCTTTTCCTTGCTGTCTGCCAGCAATCTCAGCTGTCAGCTGGCTGCTTGTCTGTAGTGTCAAAGGGAGTTTCAAAAGTGTGCTGGGGACAGAACAAATTTGTAACGTGTCTCTCCACCTGCCTGCATTAAAGATCTCATCTCTGTGGTCAGTGTAGCAGCCACAATGGTTTTTTGTGTCCTAGAGGGAAGTTTCCCTTGCCACTTCCCTTCCTGGTGCATCTTGTGCCTAGTTTGGCAATTCAGGCTCACCCTAGCAGAAAGGGGACCGTGGCTCTGTGTTGGCCTTCACCTGTGCACAGTAAAAGGGAGGGAAGAATAGCAAACTGTTGTGTTGTTAGAGCTTTGAGTCACAGGCGGTTTAGGAGGGGAGTTCTGTCTGTCAGCATCTTCCTGGACAGAGCTCTGCTGAAAGCCTAGTGCCATCTGCCATGGAGACTAGGAGGAAGGACTAGTACAGGTGGTTAGCAAAGGTGTCTGTCCCAAAAGCCATGGAGGAACCATGAGATGACATCAGTCAAGTCAGACTTAGTTTTACTGTGGCACCTTTAAGGCATTGCAGTTCTGTGCTACACTTGTGGGAGTTGACTTGAGACAAAGAGAAGACTCTGAAGCACTAATGCCACTGTAGCACTCTTGGACATTGCTGCTGAATAGAGGGAGTGTCTGTGTGGATATTTTATTTCAGGCATAGGGTAGAGAGAACAGCAACTGTCATGTTTTGATTCAGGTCACTCTGAACAGAAAAGCTGTATTTGAGTTATTTCTCATAAATAAATCATAAATCTTCTATGTGTTTGCTTACAGAATCCTTTCAAGTTGTGGTAAGAGGCAACGGCTTTTATCATGCGAGAAATATCGACCAGGTACTCTGCAGCTTCAAGCTCAATGACAGCCTGACTATCAGTAAGTTTGTGGGCTGGTGGCATTGCAGTGACCCCTGTGGCTGTGTCACCTCATGGGCCACGGGCCAATTCTCATCCATGTTAAGGGGAGTCCTTGCAGCAGATGTGAGAGGGAGCTGGGGTAGAGGTGTGCACTTAAAAGAAGTTTGAAATTCATCCTTATTCAATGCAGTGACCTGTGGGCATTGTGTAGTGAGCACTTACATGGGACATGCTGCTGTGCAGTGACCTTAGCACTGTTGTAGTGATCCACATGGGTGCTGCATGCAGCAAGAGAGGACTGGGGATCAGGTTTTGAGATGGAAACTTGAAATTGCTTCCTATTCCCTTATCCATCAGCAGTAAAAAGAAATATTGCTATCTCAATCCCCTGGTAGTGTTTTCAGAGTTTTTAGTCACCAGTTCAGGAGACAATTCCCATAAAGCCAGGCCACCCAGGCACGTCTGCTTCTCTCTGACACCAGTTGCTGGTCCCATCATAGTGACTGTGTAACATGGAAACTCCCTGTCATTGCTGTGCTGAACAGGGTCTTTTGTTTGCTGTCTCAGCAGCCAGGCAAAGGACTGAATGGCCAAAAAAATGGAGTGTCCAGTTTCTCAGCAGTCCTCTCTCATTCCTGAGAAGCTGTGTGTGTCTGGCAGAGTGAAATATGGTGTGGAGAGAGGAGCTCTGCGCCTATTTCGTATATGCTGCCCTTGTGGCCTGAGCACAGTAGAGGCTTTCATATGCTGTCGTGGCCAGACTGGTGCCTTCCCAAGCAGTGAATTAACTTACAAGAGGGAACACATGAATTGCTCCTTCATTTCCCATCCCAGTTGTCTTTGCTGATGCTGCAGTCAGTCAGCTCTGGTGGTCTTGCATTTATTCCACTTACAGATATGCTTTAACCAGGATTTGGTTTTTGCGATTTATCAGTTAGACTTTTTGCTTTTTCTTCCCTGACCCAAATCATTAGCACTTTGATTGAGCTTCACACTGTGAGTGCTGACCTGGGCCTGGAAATACACAGGAGGAAAACTACTAAAACTACTCTGATGCCATTCCAAATCCATGCTGTTTTCCTTGGGTTAAGTTTGCAACAGATGTTATGATGAAATGCTGATCTGTGCTGGCTTTTTTCCCTTCCTAAAACACATCTGATTTCCATGTCTTTATCTCTGCCAAGGAAGGAAAATGAGTTCTGTCTTCAGGTGTGCTTGAAGGGGGTGAAGCATGAAGGAACAACTCTTACGTCTATTGTTGCTTGAGTTAATTTTTTTCCTACATAAAGAGTAAACAAGCCACAAAAGTATAAATAAGATGGCAGCCTTTATCAGCCCTTTATTCCCTTGGATTTGACTCTTGTAGACCACTCTTTCTCCAGGCTGGCAGCACGCGTGTTTGCTGGCCATTCAGAGCTAAGCTATAGTCACTGGAGTGGTGTGTCTGCTCTTGTGCCTCAGCTTACACACTTTTGGTGGAGTGGCAGTTCAGGATTACTGCTGGGCCTCCTGTCTGTATTCATAGGACTTGGCTTTCTGGATGTGACTTTTGAAAGTGACAGGATTAACACTGCTGAATCATGGAGCAGTGGAATACAAGGAGGTGGGAAGATGTGTGCCCTTGTGTTTGACTCTGCCTGCAGCAAACCCTTATAAATGAGGGCTGTTTACAGATGATGCTGCCATAGAGGGGAGGTTGGGTCCAGGAGAAGCAGCTAGTGCAGAGCAGATCCTCATGATAACATCAGTCATGGCCCCTCTCTGCCTGTTTCCTGTAAATGACCAACCATCTCTTGGTTTGGTTTTTTTCCCCCCAGTATTCTTCCATTTCAGCTCCACCCCATCTCTCTCCTTCCTTTTTCTTGGGCTCAGACAGTGCACCCTTGGATTATCTTCTGTGTGTATTTGGACATGGGTAGACAAAAATTGAACCCTCAACTTTTGAGCCCTTGAGTAACTTGAGGAGTTGGACTATTGAGTGTGAGTAGAGGTTGCACATAATTTTCAGATAGACATGATGAATACTGCTCAAAGCTGAATTCCAAATGGCTGATCTCTGCTGTCAGGAACAGATATAAATGTCCAGTTCTCATCTGTGGTATCTCTAGCCTGATAGCATCATGTTGGCATCAACATGAATGGTTTTTCTAGTACTTGGATTTGTAATCAGGGGAGTCTTGGTACTTGCCAATATATTGAGTTCATCTGTGGCTGTCACTTCCCAAGGGGGTGGCCTGCTTGAAACAATTTAATTTTTTCATCCCTGAGAGTTATATTCATTTCCTTTCAGATGAAAAGCCGACTTTTGTTCATGATACGTACTTGCTTTGCCCTGCCCCAGTGATAGAAGATGCTGGACAGTGAGTATTTCTTTCCAGCGTGTGTCAAGAGGGTGGACTTGTGGGTGAAGATGTCATTTTGAGGATTTTGCCCAAAGTGTCAAGCTAATAAATCTGTGTGTGTGTGTGTCATATTGCAACCATCTCCTTTGTGCCAGATCCTTTCCTAGTATGAGCCAAAATAGCTCTATTTAATGTTGGGTCTTCAGCACATTTTAGCAAACTGGACCACAGTTTGGCATGTATGGACCCCATATCATAGAATCACAAAATGGTGATTCCTCCTCTCTTCCTATACTGTGTTGTTTCAGACCAAAAGGTAATTAAATTCAAGATAGACTTTTAATTTTGATGGAAAGGAGATGCTTGATTTGAATTCCTTTGTTGTTATTATATATGTTGCTTCCTGTATTTTGCTCTGCTGTGTCTAGAGCTGATATTTTTCAGCCTTTTTAATCCTGCAGACTTCTGGGAGACATGGCACAATGCCCTACCTCTTCCCTAGGTGATATTGTGTGTGCTTAGATATTGTACTGGGGCTACGGGTGAATACCTCCCTTGCCTTTTGTATTTGTAGGTGAAGGAAATTAATTTGGTGGGGTTTTGTAATTTTTTTTATTATTACTTTAATTTTTTTTTCTCCCCTGGGCCCTTTCTCTGATATTGGAGAATGGCTAGGGAAGATTCTTCTTGAATTTCACTGGCATTTCAGTGTTTTTACCCTTCTTGATCTCAGTGCAGGTGTTCTGGATTTGCTTGGATACAAAAGAACACATTCTGATTCATTGAAAGAAGGGTTTCTTTAAATAAATAAAAAAGTCTTAAAGTTTCTTGTGCTATCTACAGTAGTATTGCTATTGTCTGAGGTATTCTGTTATGACTCACTGTCTGGTGCCCTTTGCCCCAGGTGGGATGGAGGTTTTTTAATAAAGAGCATATGTCCCAGCTCAACTAAGGTAACATAAAAAGGGTGGCTCCTGGGTAAGCAGGGAGGCAAATGCAGGTAAGTGCCTGAGGCCATGAAAATGCCCTGACTCAACAGGACCCACTATCCATGCATGCTCATAAACCAATGGTTAAAACAGAGACAGAATAAAGGTAACAATGGGTGTAAAGATGACACTAAAAATAAACATATCTGTTTTGTGCTCTAGGGTGGTTTTCCTACAAGTCAGCATGAACAACGGGCTAACGTTCATCTCCAGCTCTGTCAGCATCACCAGCACACATTGTGTAAGTAATTCCAATGGGGCTTGACAGAGGAACCATGAGACCTGGGAAAGAAATGGTTGTTCTTGAGGCAAAGCCTCCCTGAGTGAGCCTGACCTCTCTGCAGCTTCTGCATCACCGCTGCTGACTGATCCCAGCAGCTCTTGGGAAAATAACCAGGGCTACTTAAGGTCAAATTGTTATTGATGGTGGATAGATCATAATAGATTTTCTGAGTAAAAAATTAGAATAAGAGGCACCCTGCCCATTCCTACCCCAGGAGAGAGATCATCAAAACTTAACAGAAGGAGATCTGAGAAAATGATCGAAGGAGCATTAGGGAGCAACACTCTGTTGAGCCTTGGGGTCCCTGATGGGATGTGGGGTAAAAGGCACAACTGTTAGGACTTGTATCTGGAAAGGCCACAGAGGGAAAGGACAGTGATGTCTGTCCTGCATCATGTGGTCAAAAAGACCAGGTGGAGTGTCAGGGACAAACAGCTAGAAGTGATCCTTTATCAAAATCTGATTTTTAGAATCAAATAAACAAAATTAGGAAACTGACTAATAGATAAAGAGTTGTCTTCCTTGCCTTGGGGTAAAAATAGGCAGTGCCCATAGCTGGTGTGAGCAAGTACAGTAATTAAATATGTGACCTTGTGCTTGTGGTCTAAACCAAGTTGGCTGAAGTACCTGATAGCAGTTTGTATCATTGTTATTAGTGTCAAAAGGACTTTTATAGCCTATGCCAAATGCTGTCATATTGGTTTGTAATCATTGTTGGCCATTTTGACAGCTGGAGAACAGAAGGGCAGGAATGCAGATAGAGGCGACTGGAACTTGTAAATCTAATTTTCTGATGTTTGCAGCAATGAAGGTGGGAAATATCACACCAGAATGCTGGAACAGTCTGGGTTGTAGGGACACAATATAGCAGAGATGTGTTTGTTTCTTTATGGGATTATTTCTATTTTGCTAAAACTTTCTTCCAAATATTCCATTCTGAGGATTAATATTTTCACATTTAATTCCAGTCTTTTACCTCAGGTACAGTAAAACCTTTCAAGTCTGCCATGAAACACAAGTGTTAACTGGTGCATTTAGTTACCCATATGTAATCTATTTCTGATGAAGACTGAAGTGTCAACCCTAACCAAGGTTCCTAAAGGCCAGAGCATGGATGGAGGAAGCTTTTCCTTTTGGTAGCCTTAGGATAAAAAGAGGAATCCAATCTCCAGTCATGTCAATCTGACAGTTTTTGACCAGCCTCTTGCAGATTGAATGTGAAGGAGGCAGGAAGCCTGATTTGCAGCTGATAGAAAAATACTGTCTCGCTCCTGTTATGTCTCATAAGCAGGGAGGTTGGCAGTTCAGTTTCCAACTTTGTCTTAATTTCATGCATTTCACTCTTCTCGTTTTAGAGACTCCCTCCATTTCCTTTCCCCTCCTGTTTCCTTTTCTGTGGGTGGCAGTCAGCTGGCCTCCTCAGCTCTCCTCCCCAGCTGGTCCTTCTGTCTTTTCTGTACAGTAAGTATCTTCACTATAATCCAAAAGCCTCTATGTGATCCTTGTGCTTATTTCTGTTCAGCTGCATGAAGTCTGCTATTTTCTTTTCAAAGTCCAGCTTCACCATGGGGCTTTGTATCATTAAAATCATTAAAAGAAGACTCTTTAGCTTCTTGCTGCCAGCAGCTCCTGAGCTACTGCTGGCAAATGTCTCAGCAATTTATTTGTGCAGTTAGCACAGGAAAAGCGATGCCTGGAAACAAAGGCTACAAAACAAGGAGGTAATGTGTGTTTGGAGTAATAGTAGCAGTGGTACTGCGTTGCTGCTGTGCTTGGATTTGTTTTTAAGGAGTGCAGCAATATTTCGTAAAGTTATGCTTGATTTTTACTCACCCTTTTCTCAGCAAACTGACTTTACTGAGAATTCATTTCTCTTTGAGTATCTGCTTTCCAAATGCATTAGTTGTACCTGGGGCCGTGGGAGGGACAGAGAGGGAAACTTAGCACTGAACTTCAGCTGGGTACTGTGTCCTCTAACAGGACTTGTTTGAGCAGGGAGTCTGGCATATTTTGGAGCCATCCAGCAGCTCCCTGGCCAAATGAAGGTGAGCCAAAGAGCATATCCTGAAACAGGTCAGTTTGTTGCATCTACAATGAAAAGCCAGAGAGCAGGGTAGGGATGGCAATGCTGTGACACAGATATGGGATACTGGGTTACCTGCCTAAAAGCATGGAGTAGGAGCTGTGTTTGTGTTAGTCCCATATTGAATGTGTCAGTCCTGACAGCTCTAGGAATTGGCCTGAGAGAGAACTAGGTACCACCTAAGTCCCTCATTCAGGATCTCACCCAGACTTTGCAAAGCTCTTACCAGCTGGTGCTTTCCACCCTCAGCCTTTTCATTGTCTGAGGGGAAAACAAATGCACTTAGAATGGTGAAGGGAATCCCTGTTGTAAGAAGGGGCTAAGCATCAGTTTCTGGTGTAATGGAAATTCAGCAAGTTTCAGATATAATAAGGTGAATCTCACAGACTTTATAATACAGAAATCGCTTCTGGAATTTGGCTTTTTTCCCTTTATCCTTCCACCTATCCTTCGAAAACCTCTTACAGCTTCCTCTCTAGCCAACTCCTCTTTCCTCAGCCTGATTGACAGACCTTTCTTCAAGCTCTTTTCACATCTTCCTAGCCCCAGGCTTTCCTCTAGTTTCCTGCTAAGTTTTTCCTGTTCCCTGATATCTCTGTTGCTGGTGAATTGAACCTCTTCTCAAATTTTGAAAATCTGCCATTGAAGAGGTTTCTTTTCCCAGTGTATATTAAAAAAAAAAAAAAAAATTTGGCTGAAACATCAGAGCTAAAGTTAGTATCATTCCAGAACCCAGTACAGTCCAAGGATAGGGCATGTCTCAGCATGCCATTGTCCATGTGAAAGAAATGTTTACTTCCCAAAAGCCATGTGCTCTGTATGTTCTGCAGGAAGCAAGCAGCATATGAAAACCTGATTCCTGTAGTCATCAGAGCAATAGAGAATTAATATCTTTTCTGAATGCACTGACATTAAATGCTCCAAGTGCAAAGGATCCATCAAGATTTACACAGAAAAATCAGAGCTGTGATTCTCTGATTCTCAGTTTCTCTGAAAAGCTAATTTCAAGTGTTAACACTTGTTTTTTTTTTTATTTCTAGTAATTTTAAAGAAAATTTTACTTTGATTTTGAAGGTATAGACCCTTAGCTCTGCATCCCCAGAGTCTCACTGTTCTCTGCAGAGAAGTGCATATAAGAATCAGAAATGCTTAAAATAATGATTACAGTATCTCATTTTAAAATAGTCAAACCAGCCCTAAGAATAAACAGCATTACTGACTGGTTTGCATAATCACCTAGGCTAAGGTTGTGTGAGTGGTTTGAGGCAAGTGGCAACACAGGCAGGCTTGGGAGCTGATGCACTGAGCAAGTTGTGCTCTGTTCTATGATATTGGCATGTGAACAGTTACCCATAAGGTCTGAGCTCCAATACTCCCATTCTTTCAATATCAGTATTTGCATATTCTTCATCTCTAGAATGAAAGGTTACTCTGCACACCTGGGGGTCGATGGTCATGTAGTTTGCAATGCCATTCTGACAGTAGTAAGGGACTTTTCCAGAATGGGTTGTATACAAGTTTAACCTTCTTGAATCTAGTGGGCTATAAACTGCAAAGAGGAGATGCTTCCCTGGTTTTATGACCTCAGACACTGATGTGATCCCAATGATAATAGTGATTGACTGCACAATCTACCTGAGACCTCATAGTATGGGAAAGCTGACTCTAAATGTGTAACTTCAGGACTCCTGCCTTCTTTGAGATATACAAAGGTAACTCAGAAATAATCATCTTGTTTGCAGCTGACTGGGACCATCCTTTTCATTGCTCTTCTGATTCTCTTTCTGCTGCTGGCTCTGGCTCTTCTGTGGTGGTTTTGGCCCCTTTGCTGCACAGTGGTAAGTACAGTTTTTTTATTCTATTGACTTGGTTTCATCTATTCTCTGCCAAAGCACAGAGTTAGTGTTGGAGTGGGTGGTTAACCTTGCTTTAAAAAACCACCACATTTGTAAAGCCCTGATTCAACAATTTGCTTAAAATGCATGTTGAAGTTACTCTTGTCTGGGTTTTTGATTGTTTCAAGGCCTGTGTGATTTTTACATTGGATGAAAACTTTAAATAAGCTCATGGATGTGACTTAAGTTTCTGTAGGGATCGAGACCTCCTTTAGACCAGCTTTGAAACCTGCTGCATAACAGTGTAATGGAATTGATTTACTAATGTGTGCACAAGCTGTTACAGTCCTCTTTAAAGACAAGAGTTAGGGTTTTTTTTGCATTTTGTTCATTGGGGTTTCTTTAAGATTCTGCAGATTCTGAGATTATATCTTTGCACTAACTTGGTAATTATATGGTATTTTTCATCTCATCTGGGTTCATTTTCAGTGGGGCTAATGAGAGGGTTGAATGGGGGGGAATGGAGCAGCGTGACTCATTTGTGACATGGGTAAGAAAGCAGGGAGGACACGGTATTGAGATGGATGCACCCTACCATTGTCTCAGATTTCTCCATTATTTGTTTACTCCAGGTGATCAAGGAGCCACCTCCCCCACCGCCTCCAGAGCCTGTAAGTGTGCTATTTTTGAGCTGTGGCATTGCCTGCAGCCACTGTAGTGTGCCGTGCTGCCCAGGAATGTCAGCCCTGTAGGTGTCTTAATGACACCTTAAGGGCTCTGAGAGGAAGTGCTCTGGGTCAGGACAGTTATTTCTGCCTTTTGGCCTCTTTAAATACATCAAAACTGCTTCCATCCAGGGTGAAAACAGTTGCATAACTCAAAAATTCACAGGCCAACAGTTCCTATGGTATTTTGTTCCTTCTGCTGTGCATTGAACAGGTGTGTAAGCAAATCTTTGCTTCTCAAGCTGTGCCGACAGCTGTCCCTCCTCCAGTAAAGCTGCCATTGTTCTCAGCAGGAGTATAGCCCAGATTGGTAGTAAGGAACAGCCTGGCAGCTGGAAAAAAGGACAGCAAAGGCCATATTCTTGTGGCTTTGCTACAGGAGGGGAGACAAAAGCCTGCCCTGGCTGTGGCTCTTCTGCAGAGTGACCTTTGGAAGGACATTTAGCCTTTCTCCATTTAGGTTTTGAGCTGTTTGAGGCAGGATTGTATTTAGCTCTTTTGGGGACAGTAACTCACTGACTCTGACCTCAGTTTAGTTTCACCATAATAGTTTCATGAAAATAATAGTAGCAAATAAAAGCACCTCCAGAGAAAACCTATGCCTGCCTTTATTTCTTTCCTAGGCATATACAATTAAATAGTGGAAAAATACTTGCCTAACCCACAAGAAGAGCTTATCATTTACTGTTAACTTGCTGTAACTTGGCATAAATGTAGGAAGGCAACCACAGCAGCTGTTTTGAGGTTGCTAGAGGCCACCACTAGTGTGTATGTGATCCTGCTACTTGTCCTGAGCAGCAGCACTGTGACAATTTAACTTCAGAATGCACACCAGAATTCATGCTGAGGTTAGTGTGATTAGTGCTGTCACAAAGCCTGCAGTTGCAGCCATGCTGGCTGCATTTGAAAGAGGTTTCAGAGAGCATCACAGCCCTGCTGAAGTTCCAGATGCTTTGCAATTTTAAATGCAATCAAAGAGAATGAACTGATGTAAGCCTCCAGGAATAACATAGAATACAGATGTTATCCATCCCTTTTCTTGGCCTTGTCTTTATCCAGTATGACTTGTAATAATTGTGCATTGTAATAACTGTAACTGTGTGATGAATTTCATTACATTTAGTGTTAGGCTCCCTAGGTATGGTGACCTGCCCTTCAGCTGATACATTGTGGTATTGCTACTATTAAACTGAATATAGGTGTGTAAAACTTGTTCTAAAGCACAAGTGTTAGATTTCCACGTGGTAGCTGTTAATGTTGCTTTGCTGTGTGTTCAGTGTAGGGATATTTGGTATAAATCCTTTATCAACTGGAAAAGTATCAGCTGTTACTATTGGCTCTATCCTGCTCAAGTCAGGCTTGCCAGCAGTAAGAGCTGTTAGACATGAACACTTGAAATCTGTGTTACATTGGATGGAAGAGGCAGAGTATCTTAAATAGTACTCATAGTTCACAATGAAATCAAAATAAATGAATTAAAAATGCTGATGCAATTCACTGGGTACTGGTTTAGATTGGCATGAAATAGGATAAAATTTGTGTATTTGTTGTACTCTCAAAAAAAAAAATCTTACTGAAAAAACACCAAACCCAACACCAAACCACAATACCTTCATTGTATATTTTTTTCCCAATTTAGGATAAAAACAAAATAACAGGAACAAAGAAAAAAAAGGGAAAATAAACACCAAAAAGCCAAACCACAGCAATAAAAACCCCAAACTCAAACTCCCCTTACTAGTTAATGCAAATGTCAGCTCTAGTCTTGCCTGGCCATACTAAAGAATTTGTTGGAGGAACTGACCTGTTGAACTGTAGCTGAGAGACCACATGTCACTGAATAACCTTTCTCCAAGGCATAACCGAAGAGGTAAATACAAACAAACACAAAAAAATTAAGGCATGGTTTCAAAATGCTATTATTGTCTTTTGGGCTCTTAATTCCTTTTCCATTCCAATAGAAATGTAGGGCAATTTTCTGAAAATGCCATCTAGTGATGTAACAGTAATTTACGTCTCTCTATAGTATTTGGCTTTCAGTTAATTTTTTGTTTGTTTTTTTAATTAAAAAGTAAGTTCAGGTAGTGTTTCTAAAAACATGCTTGTACTGAGGAACAGTAGCAGAGAGCACTGTGCATGGCCAATCCAAGAGCAGCATGCATGTCTGCATATAAGCATGAGGTACATATCTTTGAGGAATGAAGGAAATATTGTAGGAGGCTTGTTGTGCCCTCTCCTCAGCTATGTGTGTACTTGGAAGTGTCAGGCTGGGACTTTTTGGTGCCTTGACTTAGTGTAATGATATGGAGTCTGAGAAGTCACAGTTACTTCTCTTGGTTCAAGATGATAGAGCTGGAGATGTGTTCCCAGGCTTGTTGAGCCAGAACCATTTGCCAGCTTTTAGTTAGGCAAGAACAGAAAAATTAACCAGAAGTTAATTCCTGATTCAGACTCTCACATGTTCCAGAAAAATAATCTTCAGTCTTTATGATTGCTCTGGTTCTGATCTCCCTAACACTTGTGAGATGCTCCTGTCTGACCCTATTTCAAACTGTATAGCTTGAGCCAGACTCCACAAAGCATCAAACAGTGTGGAGTAACTGTTTACAGCTGCCATGAGAAAAGGGTCTGATGCACATGTTAGAAAACTCAACAGTGGTTGCTTTTTTTTTTCCTCTGTTAGGTGACATTAAGTTCTAAACGTGCGATTAATAAATTATTTCTCTGGGCTAACTCATCACTGCATATTCTGCATAGCACAGTGGCAAGCCAGTATATGTACAATTCATCTATACTTTGCCTTTCCTTACAAATCAGTTGAGATTTTGGAGCTCAATGCATATTTGATTAAATAACAGCAGCCTGGACAGAGGAATAGGCAATCCTCTGGCTTCCTAGTTAAAATTGCAGCTGCAGAGACAAGAGACTTTCTTGGTTTTGTCAGCAGATAAGCATAATACAGAAAGCCACATATCCAAGGATTAGACCATAGGATGTTCAGCTGTTTTCCACAGTTTATGCTTTTTATGTGAGAACAGCATTAATATCTCCCTGTCTTTCCCACAGGACTCAGATGATGAAGATGGATTGCCAAAGAAGAAGTGGCCAACCGTGGATGCATCTTATTATGGAGGTCGAGGTGTTGGTGGGATTAAGAGGATGGAGGTATTTGGCTTATTCTTTAGTGTTATAAACCCTAGCACATTTAATTTAAAATTGTACCACTGTGTTTTCATATGATTTTTGAAGAGGACCAGAGACCAGGATTTAATCAGGGCTTGTGTACCTAATTTGCACCTTGTGTCCAAGTAACAGGCATCAAGCTGCTATCATATGCATGAGTAATTAAATGAATCTAGCATTATGAGCCAGAGAAAATTTGCAGGTTAAGAAATGAGATAAGCGCCAAAAGAAGTTTTAATCTTGTGAGTCAAACCCTTTGATGCAGTTGCAACCAATTCTTTTGTCAGAGGAAATTTGGGCAAAGCTACACTGGTTTTATGTTTGAGGGTGCTGTCTATGCAGTGCCTGGTTTCTATGGAAGGGGAGGCTTCTCAGCAAGTTCCTGCAAGACTGCAGATGAAGTATTGCATCTTAATATCCTTACCATTTTCCTTGGAAGAATTTTATCCTTGATGCTGAGAATGTATGCTGACTGTGACACCATGGATCATATATTGTTCTTGAATGCAGAGTCACTTTTCTGCTTGAGCTAAGTCAGACAACAAAATCAGATATTAGATATTGGGAAAAATTTCTTCACTGAAAGGGTGATGAGGAGTTGGAGCAGGCTGTCCAGGGAAGTGATGGAATCACTATCCCTGGAGGTGTTGAAAAGGTGTGTGGATATGGCACTTGAGATACGGTTTAGTGATGCTGGGTTAACTCAGTGATCTTAGGGCTCTTACCAACCTTAATGATTCTCATCTGCCCCAGATGCTGTGAATTCCCACAACACCTTAGATTACTGGAATGTGCAAAGGCTAGAAGTTCCAGCAGTTTTTGAATGAGACTGTTTTATTCTTAAATGTGTGTTTCTGATTATGGTAGGAGTTTGGTGCTTTCATAAATTTGACTTAATTCAGGTAGCACTTGGTCATCTGATGGGAACTAGGTTAATATCTGTGGAAACCACCTGCTGGTGGGGACTGCTGAAGTGTCTTCTTACAGTGTGCTCTCCTGACATCAGGTGCGATGGGGAGACAAGGGGTCAACAGAGGAAGGAGCAAAATTGGAGAAACCCAAAAATGCTATTATTAAGTTGCCAGAACAGGAGTATGAGCCATGGGAACCCAAGCCAAAGAAGCCTCATGTGAGAAAACCACCTTCCCAGCGAAAATGGTACACTCCAATCAAGGTAATGTGTCTGACCCTCCATTTTAGCAAGTCTCTCATGTCACGTAAGATACTATATCCCAGTTTCTTAGCACAGCCTTTCTCTCAGCAGAGCTGAGAGAGCCTATTTAGAAAAGTGGTCATTAATCCTCACCTTTGCCTGGTTTTGGAATGTGTAGTTCATTTGGCACTGTGTTGCCATAATTTTTTGAGAAGGGTAGAGGGCATGAGCAGAGATCTTCCTTTCCTCAGCTCACACTCTTCAGGTACTCTTGCTGGGGTGCAACAGCCGATCCCTTGAACCTTAGAGAGGGCAGATGCTGTTTTCTGCCATCTCAAGGCAGCATAGAAAAGGATCAGATAAAGGGCACTGTCCTTGCTTTGACTGCATTGTGGCTAAAGGCTTGGGTTGGGATACAGATCTGTTTCCCTTTAGTTCAACCACAAGACAGTAGTGTTGGGTTTTTGGGCAAGTCACTCAGTCTCCCCATATTTTCACCCTCAATTTTCCCATGTCATTATAATATCTGGTGTTTCAATGTCTTTTAATGTATGTATCCTCACACAACCTTAAAGGCAGGGAAGAGCTGTTATCTTTGCTTGCAGAGAAGGAAGCTGAAGGGCTAGCACAGTCAAGGCTGCAGCATACCATGCTCATCCCAGGAATCTATGGCCATGTCTCAAAACTGGACTTTGTGGGATGAGTTCTCCCCTCCCCTGATTACTTACAGATCAGTTAAACGGTGCTTGAATGTTTCTGGAAAGCATCTGTGAATTTTAAAGCCTGCCTAGGCAGATATTCTTCTGGCTGTTTATCCATGCTTCAGTTCTCTTCCCATCTGTACTGTACTTTTGTTCTGCCTTTTGTAACACCTAAAGTAAGATTAGCACTTTAAAGTAACACATGTCTAATTGTGCCCCTTAAGGGAGTTGTTCACATTAATCTACACTCATCCTCACTGCATATCTGGTATTACCCCACTGGGGTTCTTCTGGTTGTTCAGATAAAGTGTACGGAGGCCAGGGTACAGGACCAGTGCATATGCAGACAGCTTAATACAGAAAAGCTGTACCAACCCACCTGTTGTTTAAACTCATGCTATTTTTACTACATGTCTTGGTCATATCTTGTCTCTTTTTTTTTTNGGGTAAACTTGATGCACTGTGGGCTTTGGTTCGACGAGGCTATGACCAAGTCTCTCTTATGAGACCACAGCCAGGGGATAAGGTAAGGCATCTCAAATGCACTGGCATCACTCCTCTGTTTGTAGCAGCAATGCTCTTCCCTCACAATCAGCCTGTCTATTTTATTTTCATAAGCTTGTCTCTTTTCACATTGCCCTAAAGCTAAAAACTAAACATTTTTAATGTTTCTTTGATTTAATAATGGAGTTCAATGATTATTGAGAAACCATGAACTGTACAGGTGATGGAAAAACAAATCATAGCAAGGTTAATGGAGAACAAGTTGGGGTTGAATTGTATGCAGACACATTTCTCAATCATCTCCTGCACATAGACAAGGAGTATGTCCTGCCTTGGTGAAGTCTAATGGCCAAAAGTAGGTCAGGAGTAGACTCCTCCTGGGAGGCAGCCGGGAGTTTGTGCTTTTCAGAGCCACAAAGATGTCTGTGTACTGTCCCTGGGTCACTGGCAATAGCTTAGTTCAGAGCTCTCACAGTTTCCCCATGTGAGCCTGGCACTGTTATGGTTGTCTCTATTTTGTTATTCTGAGGGGACAGCTCCCTAAGAATTGAATGCTTCTGCTTTGAGCTGTTTCACCATCAAGGTTTGCTTTCTGCAATGGTTCTTTGTAACATGAGAACTAAGCAGGCACAACAGCATCTCTCTTTCCCCTGTGGGCAGAGTCCATACATTTCATCACCTTGGCTCTCAGGTGAGGGGATTATAGAGTTACAGCAATAGGGTCCATAAAGTGCTTTCTTGGTATAGGACTGGTGCAGATGCCCAGTCTTGTTTGCCCAGGTAGCTTTTACACCTAATGACAGACTTTAAAAGTAGCTCTAATTTGCATCGGCTAGGGCAGTAAGTTGCATGTCTCTTGCTTTTGGCAAAATATTATGCCATTTGTCTAGTCGTTCACCAAACGTGCTGCATCAGTATTTAAAGTTTAATCTCCCATTTTTCTTTCGGCACATAAGGAAACCAAGAGAACAAACCCAGCTTCTTATACTACTTTGTAAAATGGTCTTAAATGTTTCACTAAGCTGCATTTTCAAGGCAGCTGTGCTTGAGACACCTTATTTACTTTTTAAGCACGATCTAGAGCTTCTGAATAGGCTCTTTAGGTCCAGCTGTATTTTGATAGCACTAACATTGTATAATATGAATCTATCCTCTGCCTTTCACTCCCTTGGCTGGGACATTTCTATCAGTGCAGAGCACAACAGAGCCTCTGTTAGCCAGCGTGGTCAAGAAACATGCAGGGGGCTGGCTCAGAACAGGGATCCTCAGTTCCTTGCCTTCCAGCTCTGCTGTGGGGAAAACAAGGGGCTGAAAAGAAGCAATGTAAAACAGCAAGCTGAAGGATTATTGTATCAGAGATAACATAAGAAAAATCAAATGTACATCTGGGAAATAGGGTGGAAAGAATCCTATTGAGCCAGATCCAGTGGAATCATAGAATCATCTCTGTTCCCTGGCCTGTGAAATTAACTAAGGCTGAAGAATATTGAAAGTGAAACAAGAATATAACTGGACAGCCTTCTGCTGTTAAAAAAAAAAAGATTATGTCACAGGCCGGTATTTCATGGAGAGAACTAGCACAGAAAGGAACAAGTTTATTATTTATTCTTTGAGTAACTTCTCTAGTAGCCATCTCTCAGTGGATAATTGACTCCTTGTAAGCTGGGTTTTTGCTGGGGGATGTGTATAAATCCACCTGTACGTGCAGGTCAGTAAATGTGAGCACACACACACGTGCACACTCGTCATGGTGGCTGAAGAGCTGGGAGAGCAGGTCAGTGCTGGGAGGGAGCAGCAGCACGGAGAGCACGGAGCTCTGGCAGCCCCAGGAGCAAGGGCACAGCTCTGCCCCAGCCCAGGCAGGACGAGGTCACTCCTTGGCCAGCTGTGCTGGCAGCAGTCAGAGCATTTAGCTGGGGCTGGGGAGATGATGTTCTTCCAAGCTCTGCCATCCAGAGGCCAGGGAGTGTAGGGTGATCTTGGAGCGAGAGGTTGTTTTGGTTTGTGTGGTTTTGAGGGATTGGGGTGAGGGAACAGGGGAAAGAGTTCTTGGTGGGGTCTAAGTGCAGCTTTTTTTTATTTTAAGGTCATTTCATAGCTGTCTTGGTTGTTCAGGAAAACATAGAGCTTAGAAAGCAAAAGGAACACAATTTCACTCTGTTTTGGGAATGACATTTGGATTCATAACTCAGAAAAGTCCTAAATCTGCAGTTTCCAGAATCAAACTATTTCCTTTCTATTTTCAGGGGTTACCAGAGATATAGGTTGTTTCCCACTGGTACAAGATTCACTGAAGTTACATTTTCCGAATTTCTGTTTCACAATTTACCTCCATTTAAAAAAAAGCTTCATTTTCCCATTTTTGCTGCTTCAGCTGGGCATATATTCCTTTTTGCAGCCATTGGATGAAATTATAGCAAACCACTTTTTTCTGCATAATGAACATGTTATGGAGAAGAGAACATCCACAGGACACGGAGAGAAATATTTTTTTTACAAGGCTTTTAGGACAAGGGGAAGATGTAAAAGGATTATATGTATATATAGGGGTTTTTTACAGTAAAGCAATCTTTGGAAGCTCTTTTGAAAAGTGTAACATTTTCATCATTTGAAAATGAATACTGTGATGTGGGAGCTTTTCTCCTCCTCAAAAACCTGAAAAATACTTGTACAAAAACTTTGTGATAGTTTTGTTGGTTTTGATGTATTCGCCAACGTATCTGGCTTTGTCACACAGAAGCAAAATTCTGTTACACTTTTTGACAGCTGTTCAGCATCCTTCCCCACAGTACAGGCCTCTTCTCTTTGGATCTGTAAACCATACAGCAAAGGCAGTATTGCTATCCCAGATTTTTGAATCGTGACTTCTTACCCATTCCCATCATGAAGTGAAGTTAAAAATAGCACTGCTTGTATATTTTTGAGTCTTCTTGTGGGGAAGCCCATTCCAGAGTGTATGTGAGAACCTTGCAGTAGAAATACAGGCTTGAAGCATGTGTGCAGTAATATGGGACTGTCAGCTGCAGGGGGTTCTGTTGTCCTTTCCTGTGAGTGAGCAGGTCTGCTGTCCATCCATCTATTTTTCTTCCTTCATCACGGTCCTGTTGCCATTCCCCATCCTGCTCTTTTCCTTACCTGTGCCCTGCTTGGTCTCCTGTCCTAGACATTGCCTTCCATTTCCTTCTGTGATTTCTTCCTCGTTTTTTCTCTCAGTTCATGTTTGCATGCCCTTCCCCTTGATGAGACAGACTGATTCCCTGCAGTCCTGTCTTTGAGAGCAGTAGGTTGGTCCCCAGCCTCCTTAGCCTGTTCCTCTCATGCTGCAGGACCTGAGCTGCTGCTAGCATCATGCTCTGGGCTGTGGCCTTGCTGCAGAGCTGGCTGAAGCCCTGAGAGTTTCCCTGCCCTGGCTCGTGTCTTCCATGAACTTATCAAGAAATGGATCTCAGGATGGATGATCCATCAGTATTAGGCAGGATTGTATTAACAGGGCTGTATTAATCCTTGTGAAAATCACAGGAGCTTTTTGGAACTGCCTATTTAAAGAAAACCATGCAGGCATGAGCTCTGGTGCTCCTTCTCCTGTGTGCCCATAGTGTTTTGCTTGGCTCTTACAGACAGCTCCTCCTCTTGGTTTCCAGTCAAGATCATATCACAGCACCACCAGTGAAATTTTTTAGTTTGGCAGGTACCTCAGTAAAGGGTCACAGGATCACGCTCACTTGACTTCCTCAGGTCACCTCTAGCAGGAATTTCTGTTGCACCATGATGGGCCAACAGGGGATAAACACACTTAGCTCTACCCTATCATTAGCAACTAGGCTGTTATTTGTGGCATGGAGTTTTGCTGAGCTCTCAAACAGCATCAGCAGAGGAGTCAAGGGATAAGAAAGGGCTTGTGGCTCTGTGGTGGGTTGCTGAGCCTTCTGCCTTGCTGGAATGTACAAAGGTGAAGCCTTCATAGGCATTTGTGCTGCTGCTGTAGTGGTGGATCCCTTAGAGCTAGGCTTTCTTCCCACCCTTCCTCAGAAATCTCTGTTTACACTCTTCTAGCCCAAGAAAGGGACTGACAGCTCTGAGGTGGGGACACTGCTCATCCAGCCACAGGAGTATGTCAGTGTCCACATGGCCTGACTGGGCTCTGTGTTGCTTAAGGTATTCAGATTTCCTTGAAGACTTTCCCATCACTGTGTTGGTGTCCTCCTGAGCTTGGTTCTGAGCTTGCAGCAGCTGCTGTGAAGGCTGGAGTTAGGGAAAATTAGTGTCTGGCTATCTTGAAATATTTCATACAAACAAACTCCAGTAGCTGGTAGGGCAGGTTGTCAGTAGTCTCTGCAAAAGGGAAGTTTCAAGCTCTTTCCTTGGCCTCATGATTCAGAAGGGGGCTGTTACCAATGGCAGCAGGTAAACACTGAAAGCCCCAGTATATGCAGAGAGGAGGGAGAGGTGCTTTCCAATGGTCTCTTAGTTGCTGCTTTCAGCAATTCCATTCCATTTTGCCTCTCAGCACATACTGATTGATGCAGGAAATTCTTGGAGGCTCGGTTTACCAAAGTCCTTGACTAAAAACCCAACATTTTTCCCTTCAGGCAGAATTGATCATTTGCTTTAAAGGCTTAAAACGTGATCTCATTATTTTCACTGAAAATTTTGTAGCTGCAACAGGGAGTGTAGACTGGATTTTGCTGTCACCATCCTCTTGTATACCCCTGGGACTTTACTTAGAAAAAAGCAATGCCTTAGTAGTACTACCCTGTGGTTTGTACCTGTAAAGCCTTTTCCTGGGGAACGGGACTAGAAGCAGGCTGCTGTACAAAACTCTGAGAGCTTTTTTGCCTTTTTCTGTTCCATAAAACTGAGATTAAAAGGCTGCTGTGCAGCCAAAAATGTCACAAACTATGAGCTGCTGGTCATTTTAGAAGTTAGAACTTCTGGATCCTTTCAAGTTCTCACCTTTGAGTTATGGTGTGATTTGGAACAAGGCATAGAAGCTGGAATTTTAAACAGCAGCCGTTGAAATGAGGAGTATGTGGGTTCCTTATTCTGTACATCCCTTTCAGAGTGATCACTCTTAGTCTGATAGGTTTGTTAAAGCTCAGAAGGTCTGATTACCCTCAAATTCTGAGTGATTACTTGTAATGCTGACCATGACATCTATGTGCCTTAGTTTTCCTAACAACAAAATAATCATGAGAACACAGTATTTACCTTCCTTACAGCTGTGAGGTTTAGTGTTCTGCCAGGCACTTGGGGCTCCTTAGATGAATCATGGGACACCAAGCTTATGGATTATTAATGACTAATAATTATTCTCTAGCTGCTACTTACAGGTGGTCAGCAGCTTGAATGCAGCCCACGGTGATGGCAGCACCCACCTGTCACGCCACGGTGGCTGCCCACGTACTGGTGCTATTTGGAGCTTATTCTAATTACTTCTCTTCAAGACCCAGTAATGGCTTTTAATAGGCTTCCCTGCCTCTTGCTTGGAGATGTGTTGTAATCACCCGTGTAACAACTGGCAGAGCTACAGGGGGGGCTGGAAGAGCAGCACTGAGCTCCTGCAGACTGTAGTGGCTGCTGCCTGGTTCTGGGGGTTTTTCCCTTTGCTTTTCACCTTCATAAGCTGCTGAAAAATTAAAGAGATGAGGGCATTGCCTGCCACAGTAGGTGATCTCACTTTGCCACTTTCAATGAAAATGTGACACATTTAGCTCCGATTTTGCTACTTACTTTCTTCTTTTTTAAAGGACATAGGTGTCACTAAGATTTATTCCTGCTTTAGCAGACATGGCATGGGGGAAAATTCTCCCTTTCTGTGGTGTGGGACCCATGTCCTAATGCACAGTTCCCAGGATGTGTTGAGTGCTGCAGCTGGAAACATGTAATCAGTGACTGATGAATTTCCTGTCCTACAAGAAGCCCATATATGGCATTACCTCTCACTTGTGCCAGGATTGTGTTGTTTCTGTTGTGGAAGAGGAATTCTCAGACTTTGAGGATGGATGCTGCCTGTCTGCACCCAGGTCAAACCAGTAGTCTGTCCATGTCTTTGGCAGCCAGAGGCATGTTCAGGAGCAAGAGACTCTTGTGAAGGATGAGTGCAAGTCCCAGGGCTGGTGTTACTTGGCACACAACAGGGTGAAGAAGGATTGGCCTTGTGGTACAGCCTCGTGGCTGTAGCTTACATAAGTTACTTCACTTCTGTTGTACTGCAGTTGTACAGTGAGTAAGTGAGGTGAAGAGTAAATTCTAGGAGGCTGAGACCATGTTCCTACTGGTACTTTGAGCACTTAATAGACAGACTCTGTTAGGTAGAGAGGGGATTCTTCTGCTAGTCTTAAAACATATGTGCCACTTTGCTATTTCTCTGATATTTATGATGAAGGAAAAGCTTCATTAGGTCTGATTCTCAGGGTTTTTTTAAAGGGAACAAGTCTTTGGGATAAGGCATGGTGACTTAATCCCTCATTAACTGCAACTCTGACATGTCTGCATGGGGGGAACAGGCTCTTGTGTTGTTATCACAGTTTTCCTGGCATCACTTCACTGATGTTCTACAATCCTACAGCGTTTCCAAGGGCCTGACTTGAAGTCCTGGGCTTTAGCAGTACTGCCACAAGGTAGAACTGATGGCACACCTCTTTTGAGAGGAAAAGTGCACAAATGCACATGCGGTTCCTTACTAGGACTGCGTGTACAGATCCACAGTTTGCACATGGACAGGTATGTTGCAGCCAATATGTTTATTTGTTTCTCAGCAGCACCCTTGGGTCAATGCTGAACGTCATCTGACTGTTTCAGTTGATTTGCTGGGAGCTGTGCATCCCTCATTGTCTTTGAGTTGGGTAACAGTGCAGAAAGTAACCTACCCAGCCTTCCTTAGCTCTCTGCTTACATTGCATACTTCTAGTAATTATGCAGAATGTGTTATGCTGCGACCTTCTGATGGTGTTTGAGCTGCAGAAATAAAAAATACTGTGTAATAGGATATATTCATACTATTATTGACACTGAAATTATTGTACAGAATGATAACTAAAATTCAAAATGTATTGCCTTATTGCTTTCCTCAGAGGAGCTGTAGTTCCAGATGTCTCTGTTCTTGTAGAAACTATTGTGATTCATGCTGTGGTACCAGAAAAAATCCCAAATCACAGTCTCCCACTATACAAGTAAAAAAAGTCACTAGACAGCAAGAAGAGCTTAGATCTATGTATGTTAGGTCTTAAGATCAACCTAATCTTGCTTTGAACATTCCAGCTTTATATGCCAGTTTTAGTGTCAGATAGGAACAATAGGACTGCAAACGCCTTGTGCTTTCTGTGGCAACACTGGGGTTTCTACAGCATTTAAAAATCATTCAGGTTGCTTGTTTTGGGTTTTTTTTTTTTTTTTTTTTTGGTGTGTGAATAAATCCCTACTTTCCTTCCCCTTTATAGGTTTCTTCCAGGGAATTTAATTGCCCAAGCAGACCACTCAGTCTTCATTGGCTTATTAAGGAGTGGGATATACAGAAACTTTGAAGTGAGGCCTTACAGGAGCAATGTCCCTTCTTGCAATGCTGGTGGCCAGGCGCTCTGAGTTGAGCTTTGAAAAATGAGAGGAGGTGTACTTGGGATTTTTCTACTGCTGGGGGACAGGCCACTGACTCTGCTGAGGTGAGAGCAGGGTGTGTAATAGAGTTCCTAGGAGAGAGCTGGCAATGGGGTGCTCATGGAAAAGAGTGCTTATGGAAGAGCAAGATGCACAGCTGGTACTTGATAGCTGCACAAGGGAAACATGGCAGGGATCTGTTTTCATAGTGTTAGGTCTCTAGCCTACCTGAAATGGGACAGAGAGTTCCATGTCAGGACTTTGGTGCTTGAGTTGCTTTTCTCATGTTTTCATTCTTAGAGTGAGGTAGTTGTGTCCCAAGACAATCTGCCATTCAGTTTAACACAGGAGCTTTTGCGGGCAAAGAGGTTTTCTGTGCTTTGTCAATGTGCCAGCACTGATAATGAACTGTATGAGTCCCATCCCAGAAGAAGAAAATCCATGTGAGATAAGCACAGGGGAAGCTGAGAACTGTGGGTTTACCATCTACTTGCTCTAGGTAGCAGTAGAGCCATTTAAGGGCCAGTTACCCAGAGAAGCATTGGTGATAGTTGTATCTGTTTCCAGACTCTACACAAAGAGGCAGCCTGTCTGTGTGGTGGGCCAGGATCTTATATTTTTGGCTGAGGCAAGGAAAAATAATAACCATTTCCACCAGGAATCTCTGAGTATCCATCATTATTCTGTACCCTAGTCAGATGAATAACATTGTGCACACAATAATCTCAGCTTGCTCTTGAGAGACAGTCAAATAATTCACTCAGGAAAGCATGATGACACTTAATTGTAGTTTGAGCAAGATCACTTATGGTTCTTTGTGGCCTAATTTGCTACTCCCAGCAAGCCACCAATACCTCAAGGCCGAGGCTGTTGCACCCAGCAAATGTTTGTTGCCTTTGTTGCTGTGCTCCAAAGCCCTCCCCATTCTAGGAGATGGACAAACGCAACATCCTCTTCCCTGAAAACACCAAAGGAAAGAGGAAAATCTTTTGCAAACCAGCCACTGTTGTGTTTTTTTCCTTGAACCACATTCTAGTCTGGTCAGCATTCAAGTGTGGAAATGTGTGGTGCTGTGGTTAAAACAAGGGATGTGAGTCACAAGTCCTCAACTTGTAAATACCATTTTTTCCCCCTGCATAACCTTGAGTAGATGACATGACCTGACGGTAGCTCTCCTCACTCCCTCTACTCTGGGACCCTCATCCATAAAAGCTGTCAGGAAAGAGGAAGGCAGTAAATCACTTGTGAGTGCAGGCTTAGGTTAAGATATTTTTCTGAGGTTTGGGTGGGATTTGGTCTGGTCATACTTTGAGATTCATACTGAATGTAAAGTGTACCTGACAGACCTTAACTTTGGTTATGTCCAGTGTTACTCTTCTGTTCCCTTTGTCACTTCTCCCTTTTTAGGGCTCAGAATCAACAGGCTTTGTTATGGATCTGCACTGTGCATTACTTCAGCCACAGCCTCAGCAAGGTCCAAGACATGTGATGTTTTGTGCATTCCTGCAAGATATCTTGTGACTCTGGCCATTCTTTCAGGAGATGTCTGTAGCCCATTGCTGCATTTCCTTGCTGAGGCACGGCTGGAAGCAGCATGCAATTTCCTGCTGAATGGAGTGTCATGCATATTATTTGAATAGCCCTGTCTTCAGTACTGGGGTGGGCTCTTCATGTCTCTTTCCTTGTGTGCCTAAGCTGAAAAAGTGGTATCAGGCATGAGAGAGCTGGATGGTGGGCTTGTGTTCAGCGAAGTTTATTTTGCTGAAGGGTATTGGTCCTAGCTTAAAAGTCTGATTTCCCTGGCTGAGCTATTCCTCACTCAGTTTCCTCATTATTGTCTACTTTCTCCAGTGGTAAATTGGAAGTAGCCCCCTTGCCTTCAGTGTATTCCTGCACTGGTCTTCAACCTAACTGAACAGACTGCTCCCAGCACACCCATCCCTTGTTTCAAGCAGCACTGTGCACAGCTGGGACTGTGAACTGGGGAATAGTGTCTGCAGATGTGTGTCTGGGAAAACTGTCAGTACTTGATTGTATTCAACTCTCAGTATTCTGATAAAAGAAAATACAGTAGCCTGGGATAGTGCAGCTATTAATCTTACTACAAAACATCTCCTGTTTTAATTGCCTAGTAGAATTGAACACAGTTTTCCTTATTACTGTCTTTATTTTGATTTAAACTGTTCCTTTAGATGGTCTGTAAATGTTTTTTCATGTTAGTAGAATTAGCTGAATTTGAAAATATACCCTTGAAAAAGTTTCAATATTTTCAATTTTTGTTTTGAAACACCTTTTCTGTCTGAAACTCAATGATTTGAAATGAACACATGTTTCAAGCCTGAATTAAAACTTATTTCGACATACTTGTTTTACCTCAAAAATAAAGACTTTTGGTTGCTGTTGACTTTTCCTTGGGCCAGCAAGTGAACTGAAAGATGACTTTTATTGCTGCTGTTACGTGCAATGCATGCCATGAGTCTGTTTGTGAGTTTGTCCTGGCAACCTACCTCCCTTGGTCCCTGGGGGATCCCTGGAAGGGAATATCACACATTTAGTGTCAAAAGAAGAGCTCCTGTGCTCTCTCATCCCTTCCCCACCCCATAAATCCTATTTTCTCAGCTATTTGGCCCCCACAGCCAGGGTGTCTGAGGGCATACTGGACTTTGAAGGATTTTTTTCTCCCAGCTTATTTACAAACAAGACTGGTCCTACTTTGCCTCTATGAGAGGGGCTCAGGCATCTTGCCTGAGTTTTTTCGGCAGCAATGTCGGCCATGCCTCAGCCAAGACAATAGGTTTTGTCCTGAACGTGTCAGCAGCCCAAGGAATTGCTTAGCTGTGTGTCACTGTCACCATGTGCCCAGCTCCTGGCCCATATGCAGGATCTCATTGTTTGGGACTTGGGAGTCAGAGTTTGTGAGGCAGGGATTAACTTCTGTGCTGTGTCTCCATGGTGCTGCTCCAGGGAGCCAGGGTTTGTGGGTGGTTTAGTTTGGTGGCTAAAATGAGAAAAAGCAGATATTTACTTATAAGAGGGTTTTTGTGGACTTTGTGAAGGATTCACATGTGTCCCAGCTGCTTTTAAATATCACTGCCCCTTGCTGGGTCAGGATATGTATCCTGTTTAAAGTTGGGTTACCTCCCACATCTTACAGCTCAGGCTAATTCCTTTTGCAATGAGCAGCACTTTGGGTGAGCCCAGTAGGTTACACCTCTTGGTAGCATCACCTTACTCATGCTGTGCTGTAAACAGAGTTTGCTGCTGCTGCTAGGATCATCCTGGTGCATTTGCATTTTCATTTTGTAATTTTCTATTTGAATTTATCTGATGTGCCTAAGGGCATGACAGGTCCTCACTGTTACAATGAGTAATTCACAACCCACAGTGCAGTGATTTCCCTCCCCTCCAATAATTCCATCATAGAAGGGAGGGAGCAAAAGTCATAGGAGCTTACTTAGGAAGAGGCCAGATGATACACTGGGAAAACAATGGGCTGAACTTATTTTCCTTTTTAAAAGCAACACAAAAGGAAATAATTACTTTTTCATTGCCGGACACTGCCACTTTATTGGACCTTACTTTCAAAACCCTCTTCTCTTCAGTCAACCCCATTTTCTCTTATCTCTTCATAGTTTTGGATTTCCATCATTATAGGTGTCAGTCCTGAGCTGCCAAATAGATTCCCAGAAAATTGTTATGTACTTATTAAACTGGAAGATATGTATGAGAGTCAGGTTAGCATGCAAACAAATATTTCAACTTGATGATATTTAATGTTTTGATTTGAGCCCTGATAACTTAAAATGGCTTCATATAAAAATTAATGACAATTTCATAAAATAATTGTTAATTATTAATGAAATAGCCACCATATAATTAATTTTTATTATTATAATTTAAAAATTAAATAATATAATTAGAAAATTATTATAAATTACGTATTTATTAACCTGAAAGTGTGATCAGTCACCTAACTGGTGATATGGGAACCTCTGGCACTTCCAGTACTTTATTTTTCAACACAAAAACGATATCTGAGTCCCAAATGTAAGAACAGGAGTTAGTAAAAATTACTTGTATGTGCCTGAAAACCAGGCAGCCTTGAGTTTTATGTGACAAACTGTTTCAGCAGCTCACTAATTTCTAGCCTTTCTGCTGCAGGGTAATCAGTGCAATTCCCAGGAAATCCATGAAGGTTTTAATGAGCCATGACATGTTGAGTGCACAGTCAGCGTGAAGCAGTGCAGTGTGAGGAAGCTTTTGGCAAAGGCTGATGCACATAGATCCTGGCTCCTGAGGAGCCAGCTGCTAATCCTGACACTTGCCCAGGGAACTCAAATATTGGGAACTCTGTACCACCTTGCTTCATCTCTTTCACTGTACAGGTGTTGTATCCATAATCTACCTCTGATAAATAGATTTGCTAAATGAGTTTCCCATACTGGCTGGTTTAGAACATTCTGTGTAGGTGTTTCTGCTAGAACACTCTGGTTCTTTATTAGAAGACAGGGTAATCCCTAATTTTGCCAAAATCAAATTTTTCCAAAAGTCACTGATCTTTAAGTGTGTATATCTCATTGTTTTCTGGGTCTGTGGATCAAAGCCTTCACTTAGCTAAAGTGATCATGACTTTTTGTATATGCTCCCTCTTGTGGTTTTGTAAGTAGCATAAAAGGTGAGTCTATTTTTTTGAGATTTCGAGCTACATTTTTATACTGAACTATTGAGAGATATTTAGGAAGTGAAGTTACATGCTGATGAACCAGGTCCATAGCAAGCTGGCAGACTCATCCCATAGATAAACATAGATAACAAAGCTGGAGAGAGAGCCCAAGGAAATTATATTCATTTTTGGATTTCAGCATCCTAAATAATACTTATAATAAATAATCATTTAATACTTAAAAATTATAATAAAATTATAAAACTATATAAATTATTATAAAATAATAAATAATAATTTAATACTTCCTTACTGGGAGCAACTTCATTTTTAATTTGGTAGTCTAGTGTTTTGAATGGCCATGCTCAAAGTTTAAAGGACTTATTTTATTTTAATCCATTCTAAAATGCAAGTTATCATATTCTTACAAGGTCAAAGACAAGAAAATTCAGTAAACTAACTGAAGCTAACTCTTTTTCAGTCAGATACACACCTCTTCAAACCCAAATTGCAGCACTGGGACTCTGTAAGCCAAACAAAGAGGGAATGGAAAATCAAGCAAACTTTGTAACAGGAAGGATGTCTTTTATTAGGTCAACTAATGTAGCTAAAAATAAGAAACAGGCATACTTTTGTGTACACGAATACTGACATGCACAGAGATGGAACTGGATTTGATTTTTGTTAAACACCAATGCATGTATTAAAATGAAGAGAGAAAAGGGACAGCTACTGGCAGATGGCCTGGATTTTTTAAATTCTTTTTGCTGAAGTGCTGCTACTATCATGGGTGAACAGACTTCCCCATGGCACTCTTTGAATTGCCTGGATTCTTTTAACAGTTATTTCTGTCAATTGAAAACTTGCTGAGTAGTGGCTAAAGATTTTTGGGAAATGAGTGCTGGGGAATGATAGTGGGCACTGTGATGAAGGTAGCCCAGCAACATGATGTGGTGGCTTTCAGGAGGCTCCTCCCTTCCTGCCCCCCTTAAGCCACGCACAATAACACATCCTAGGTGGTCGAGGAGACTTTGCCTAGAAGTACAAAGTGCCTGAATTGCACATGTGATTGTTACACTGGGATAAAAGCTGGAGTCGGGACAAGGGCAGATCCCACTGCTTCAGTATTTGTACTTTTTGAAAAGCCAATTTGGCAAACAGCATAACAAGAGCCTAACAAGTGGACGGACATATGGGGAGGCAAAATAATTGTGCATGAGGAAGACGGTGCAGATGTGAGCTGCAGTAAGGGCGTAACTCCATATGGCGCATTGCTGCCCTCCAGTTGGTGCCTGAATGACCGTACGCGGTGCGGGTCGCGCCGTCTGAGCGGGGCCCAGCCAGCCAGGGCTGGATTCACACACATCATCTGCCTCCTAGAACACAATAAAGCAGCTACCGACAGCTGTGGTGCCTGAGATCATCCTGGTATTGCTGCACCTTGCAACTCTGACACCTTCCCTGAAACAGAGTGTTCCATGCTTCTGGAAAAATATATATCATTACCTCTGCTAAAGTGGTGGTGGTGGCTTCTTAATCCCTGTTAATCCTCTGTGCAGGAAGAGCGGAGATAAGTGTGCAGGATACTTAATTTCATTCTGTGTTTCCAGGGTTTCAAAGCCTTTTTATGCCTTTGGAAAGGAAATTACTTAATTCTTTCAACCAGAGAATATTAAAAATCCCGTGGTTAGCATTTTTGTTTGAGAAACATAGTGGATTTTTTCTTTTTATAACTAACCCCAGAGGGATGTGCATGTTAGGTAGAATAACAGTGGCACTCTCTTATAAGGAGACTGTGATGTGTGGAGGACTTAATTCTTCAACGTAGAAATCCTTTGACAAAATACACTTGATAAGTCCAAACTATCACTTATGATTTATTATCATTTTTTCTTCCCTTTCCCTTTTCAGTTGTTAATCCTGACACTGGCTTAGAGTTTGGCCCCATTTTATCAATGGCTGCTTGAAGTGCTCAGGAGGATTTGCTCCAGTATTCACCAGAAGTCTTTGATATATGAGATTGTAGGCTAACACTGATAATCTTTTGTGAGGAAGTGTCACAATACATACATCGATCATCCAAGCCTCTGTCTGTCAGACTCTCCCAACTCAACCGTATTTTTCATGACACAATGCAGCGCATGGCCTTTAAATTACCCATCTGTCTGACAAATCAGTGAGTGTGGCAGAAACTGGCAGCAGTTTGACGTCGCCTATCACTTTAACTGAAGTGAAAGTAATGCAAACAGATTTATGGGATCCCCTTTGATTATAGACTATGAATATATTTGGAATTGATGTTTGTGAGAGAGACACAACAGAGGGGCAGGAAAGGCTTGTAGGCAAAAGCACTAGTGTTGGGTTTGCAGCTTTGCATTTACTATGAGGGAGATTGTTCTGTCCTAAATTTTTCCCTCCCCATATGGTGCATCTCATGTGAGCACCTCTGACCGTTTTTTCTTTTTCTTTTTTTTTTCTTTCATCCTGAGTGATTATTTAGCTGATCTAAATTCGTAACCTTATAAATATCAAGGCTGAGTTTTCTTAAATGAATTTGATGTACAGCTGTTAAATATATCTGTAACATTCATTGCATGTCAGTAAATACTGCTGATTTTCTAAGTGGGCTCTGAATACAGTGGAGCACAGCAGAAGACAAATACCTGGCAAGGATGGCTGCTTGCTGCAATGCTGGTGAGGACTTGAGTTCTGTGACAGAGTAGAGCAAAGCATTGACTTGTTTTTTTTGATCCAATGGTTTATCTTTGCAGAAGTAACCAAGACCTTGGCTTTTGCCTTTTGCCTCCATGCAAACATTCTGGCCCCAGTTTAGTATTGCCATGAACCTGGTTCATAACCAAAGTCTGGCATAGCAAGCCTGGATTTTTAGGAAGAGAATTTTATCCTACTCATTGATACAGTTGTTTAAGTGTAGTGGTGAATTGTGATGCTGAAAGCTGGGACAGAGAACTACTGAGTGTATCTCGTGCAGGCAACAACATGCCCATTCAAACAACTCATGTCTGCAGCTGAGCTCTGGAAGCCCAGAGCCATTCAGTCCAAGTAAGTGGTAGGGTGGTACCCTTTGGGTACATTTGTAAAATCATTTTCTGAGCTCTGGAGCTTACACAAGCTTCTTTTGAAACACTGCTTGCCTTTCTTCAGAGAAGCCATAGACTTAAGTGATTGACCTTCTTTTTAAAGAAATAGTTTTCATGAACAAAGGTGCAGGTATTGGAAGTCAGTCAACAAATGAGTTGAGGTTCTGCTGTGGTGGCTTTTGCCTCGTTTCCTGAGGAAATTGTGATTTGTGAGTTTGCCACAGAAACTCAGCCCATTCTCTAAACACCTTCAGAGTTTTCTCATGCCACGCAGCACTGAGCCAAGAGAATCTGTGACTGATGTGGATGTTTGTATTCCTGCTGCCACAGCCATTGGTAGCTGGGGAGGATAATGATCTACAGCTGCTTTGAGACAAGTTTTCTATATTTGGAATCCTCCTGAATTTGTTCAGGAGATGTTGTCATAACCTCAAGCTGAATTTAGTTTGTTGATTCCAGTGTGCAGCCTATCTGAGGTGCCTCACTGAGGTTGCCATGTAGCTTTTGCATTACCTAGGAGCCTCTGGCTGCTTCCCACAGGAGAGGCTAGGTGGTCTTTGGGGTCTGTCTCTCTCTCTCTCTTCCTGTCTAGAACTTGGTTAGTGGGAACCTATGGAAAGCTTTATTTTGGCTAAAGGAAACCCTGACATATTTGCATTTAGCTCCTATTTGACTAGGACATCCCCAGTGCTTGCCTTTTTCTCAAATCTAAGCTACTCCTGTTTTAAAATTTCCACACACAGTGCTCCCATCAGGTCCTGCCTGTCTGCATCCTGCATCCATCCTGAAAACACACTCATTGGAAAGCCCTTTGTGCAAGTCCCACACTTTGTTGGTGTTTCTGAGGGGAGCCACATCCACACTGGAGCCACACGGAAGACACATATACTATCCCAGTGTAATGTTCAAAGCGCAGACATCAGCCAGGCTAGGATCAGTTTGAAAATGAGAGCTGTGGATTGTCTTTGCTAATGTCGTTGCTCTGGTATAATCCTGTATGAGTTTTTTCAAGCACAGCTTTGCAGTCAGGGATGCCACCAAGGCAGGCATGACTTGGGTGGACCTGTCACTTTTGGCATGTTCTGCTCTAGTAGCACAGCAGAGAACACACGTGAGCACAGTCCCAATGCGGTCCCTTTTGGTTTAAGCCAGTCCTAGGCTATTCTCTATAGGCAGTAACTCTGAAAATCAAGGAAAATACGAGCTTTAATACAGCATGGTTTGAAAGTAATTTCTAGGGCTCAGTCAATGATACTGGATGAAATGTAGCCTGACCTCTCTGCTTATAGTACCTTTGACTAATGAGTCAAAATACTTGCTTTTTAATAATGGATTTTTCTTCACCTCTAGGGAAGGTGCATAAACTTCACCCGTGTGAAATCGGATGGGACCTCTGCTCCTTACAGCCCACCACCGAAGCTGCCACTGCGCGACAGCGCTCCCCTCAACAATGCTCCGAGGAATCCTTCCTCTCCTGTGTCTCTGCAGCCTCCTTCCAGGCAGCCACCTCCTGGACCACCTCCATCCCGAGCTCCTCCTGGACCTCCTCCTTCACGCCCACCCCCGCAGCCCATGGCTTAGAGTGCAGCAAAACCTGATCGACACAACATGTCTCTTTGCTGAACACAGCATATTTATTGAGTATTGGTTTACAGTTAAAGATATCAGAATTTGTTGCTGGTCAGCAAAAAGAAAAAAAAAGGAAAAAAATACTGCCAAGTGTCAATTTTAGTGTATGAATATATTTATACCACACGTGCTGAGTAAACATTCAGTGGAAAGATTCAGAGCTATGGGGTGTAGAAACAAACCAAAATGATCATCTAGATACAGTAGCAGCTTTTGTGTGTATACTTTTGAAGATCTATTTAGATATGACAGTTGTCTGACTTGGTATGTCAGATCATTCATTAATAACTTTAGCCGGCACTCGTGCATCAGTGGCTTTGATAGCTGCCACCTACAGGTTGGTTCAACATAGTTCATTGAGGAATTTGCTTTCTTTTCCCCAACAGTACTGCATCCAGATGTTAATATGGATCAACAACTGCAAAGATAACTTTCTGCCTTTGGTTCTGCAGGTGGAATTTCCATGGAAGTTTTAAGAGGCCTATAACAGTAATGAGGTAACATAAGACTATGTGCCAATAATCTAGATCAATAATCTGTCATAGAAGAGGGATATATCTTTTCCCCCTGGAAAAATCAGTTTTGAGCCTGCCATCTCTGCCTATGTTTAGATGTGGTTGCATAGGATAACCACTGAAGGTGAGATACTCTATCTAGAAATCCAGATTTTGTACAAGACTTGGGTTCATATTTTTCCAAATTTCAGAGGAATTTTGCGAAAAACATTTTGGTTTGGTGTTTAGTTTTCATTTACAGAAAGAAGTAAGTCCAAAAGGAAGCAAATATACACGGAATTTGAGCGTAGATGCTGTAGTAAGCAAACAGAATGTGTTATTTATATCAGCAGCATTGAGGGACAGATTCTATTGCTATTTAATTGGATAAATTTCCTTTTGATCTTACTGCCAAGAAGAATTCAATCCTTTTGTGATTAAAACATAAATTCCTCTTTGAGCATCTCTTTCTTTAGACAGTTCAGATCCCACGAATAGGTAACCCTGCAGTCTACCTGTGGCTGAGAGGCATGGTGTGAAGAGTGAGTATGAGCTTTTATCCCTGTTTTACATGCTTGGCTGCTCTCCCATGACCTCAGTTCTGGGTGTCATCAGAAAGCGATGTGAGCGCCCACACAGAGGTGGGAATTTATGACGCGGGACTGTGAGCCAGCCCATTATTAGTGTTCACCAAGCAACACCTGAGTGGGTTGTGCCCAGAGCATTCCCTAGTGAATCAAAATAACACCTGAGCTTGCTTTTTCTCCACCACTACCTATTGTATTGGAGAGGAAACCTATGCTGGTCTGCTTTGGCACTGGCTGTGATTTTAGGATAGTTGTAGAAATAATGATATGTTGCATTATGACACAGCATATACCTATTTCTCCATCTGTGTGTGGGTGTGTAACACATCATAGTAGTTATTGGCACATAAGTCTAAGATAAAACACTAACTGTATTGTGCAGTTGCTCCAGATTTAAGACCTTTTAATGCAGTTGTTACAGGCATATAAAGTTGTACTGGCACAAACAGAAATCAAGCTTAATATTTCCAGTGGAAGGCCCACTTGCAGAACACCACCAAGCTCTCATCAGTCTATGCTGATCACTGTGACATGCCGTGTGTATGCAGCTGAGGCTGTCAAACATGACTCAGAAGAACCACAGAGCCTCTTTCTCCTCTTGCACTGCTCTGCTCTCTTGAGCTTAGCTCTTACCTCATGTATATTGATGCAGGTAGTGGAATCATGGTTGTGAGTGTCAGCTGGCCTTGGAACTGTTCCTAATTTAGGCCAGAGCCAGCAAAGCACTTCTGCATGTGTCAAAATGTCCTGCAGGTCAAGAGAAACTTCCTTATGCCCAAGTACTTTCCTGACCTGTGATTTCATTGTGATCAGAAAGGAGAATTGGGATGCACTCAACCCTATCCTCATTCTTTTTAGACACTTGAATAGGGTCTGCATAATTTGGTTCATGAGAATGGATTTCTGTTTGCAGGGGAAAGAAGAGTGTGTGTGTGTGTGTGCCTGTGCTTGTATGTGGGAACTGTGCAGGGTTTTGTTTGGTTTCTCTTGCTTTACACAAATTGCTTGAGAGTTGCACTCCTATGAATAGAAAGGCCTTTTGCAGCCAGTGTGACACAGAGTCATCACCTATCTTTCAGCTGAAAGGTGAAACTAAAACAAGTCCTATTTTCCACTGCAGTTCTGGTGAAACTCTGTTTTTACCCCAATGAAAGGAACTGGATGACTGCAGTGAGAGGGCAGGAGGAAGGGTGGAGGAAGGTGCTCCACAAGCAGAGATCACTGATGGGCATTATACTGGTAATATGGAAACCCTACAATAACCTTGCTAGGTCTAAGATCATTTGTAATGTGAATGTACAGTGAACCTAACAGCTTCTCATGTTGGTTGTATGAGAATAATTAGCCAGCAAATGCTAACTAGAAATTGAAATGGCAGAAGACAATAAAACTGATACCCATGCCAGGACAAAACAGGCATTAGAGCTTTAACTTCTTGTGAGCCTGCAACAGACCACTGCTCTGTAGATGTGAAGTCTCTTATCAGCAGGCAGAAGTGAGATTGAAGCAGTGACTTGTGGGTCAAGAGTTAACTTCAGCTAATGAAAAAGCCTGGGAGCCAGATTTTGTCTTGTCTTGCACTTGTGGAAATCTTGAGAGGGGTGAGTAGAGTTGGTGATTTGCTCTCATGTTAATGTTAGTGGAATTTGACTCCCTACCAGTGACAGTGGAGGTGTTGGCTTGGGCAGGGCTTCTCACAGTCACACATCCAACATGCCTGTAGTTTGCAGTTGAGGAGAATATTTGTCTTGGCTGGAATAGACAGTCTTGCAAAGATAACACATACTAACAATTCTGCACAACTTGCAGCAGGAATAGGAACAGCTTAGGCTCTGCCAAATCCCAGATGAATGGATTCATGTATGATAAAGCAGGAACCACCATGGATTTGAGAATTAGATTTGGCATAAATGGAGTTTCCTGCATTCTCACTGTAAAAAAATTAAGCATTTGGTGTGTAACTCAAGTTTTGGCTGCTGCCTCTGTGACAGGAGTACTGCAGGTTTAGTTTGCTGGTAAAGCAGGAAGGGAAAGTGAACTTTTTTGCCTTAAACTGAATTTTCTTTGCAAAAGTGGGAGCAGTGAATATGCTGCACTGGCTACAGAAAGGCCTTTTGGTTGTATAGAAATGTACCCATTTGCAGTGATCACAGGCACTGTAACAGCACAGTAGGAGAAAGTAGTTGCTATTTTATCATCTGTTGAGCTTGATCCTTACCTCGTATAAATCAAAATAGACCAACTGAAATCAAGGCACTAATAATGGTGTCCATCAGCTGAGAAATGTCTGAAAATAAATGAAGGGTCAAAATCCCTCTAATGGGCTTGTTGTTTCAATGTTTGTTTTGGCATTCTTGTATATGCCAATTGTGATTACAGTAGTTACACTGCTAAGAAATGTTCTCATGTGGGAATGATTCCCATGTATTTTCCAGTATATAGCATCATTTGACACTTGCAAAAAGTGAATATCTAATGCTTCTCCAAATCCTAGAGGAAAATGTGGATTCAGGAGACCTTGGTCTCACACTTAGTACAGATGTGAAATGACACAAGGTGCAAAGCAGCGGGGAGGGAAATTCAATGTGTTTAAACCTGATACAGAACCACATTGATCAAAGCATATTTATGGCCATTTTTCAAGCTCAGTGCATGTGTTGCCATCTGTGGGAGTAGCCTGCAGAGCAGACGGTCCTAAATAGAAAAAGAAAAAAAAAAGGAAAAGAATCAGCTTCTCATGTGAAAGAGCAAGCATAACAATGAATGACATTATTTCATGAACTGTACCAGTTCAAATGCATGTGCACCTGGTGCTCCTAATGCTTTTTAGTCCTGTTGGTCTTCAGACAACATGATCAGTAATACACTTTCTCTCTTTAATCATTTGCTGGTTTTATTGTTGTTACTTTGGGGTTTTTTTGTGGTTTGTTTGTTTTTTTTTTTTTTTTAAGAAACATTTCACTGAGAAAACAGCCCTACTTCTGTAAATATAGAGTTTAATTTGGAGGAGACAGCACACTTCTGGATGTTACTGCTGGACAGTTATTTATTAAAAGGGGCTCAAGGTGAATAAATAGAGGTGGCTCAGGATACATGCATGCAAGTGTGATAATGCAGTATAGCATTTTCAGTTCTCTGTAGTTTTGGGGTGAGGGGAATTTTTGGCTCATCCTAGTTTTTTTAGAAGTTTGTTACTGATATACCATTGAATAATGCAATAGAGATTCCTAGCATATAACAGTTCTTGAAAAATGTGTAGATTACGATAGATTTTTTCATTTGGGAGATGAGGAGAAGGATTGTGAGGGAAAAATGTTTTAAGGAATGTTTTAGCTTTTATGGGTAAAAAATGTACTGTAGTCAATTCTTAAATTTTTCATTTGCTTAGAAAGATGTGATGTCTTCAGAAACAGTGGGGATGTGGGCGGATCCACAGCTGGGGCATGGAGATGTGGGACAGAGGAAGCAGTAAGATTTTTGAGGGATAAAGAAGCTTTACATGGGGGTGTGGGTTTGTTACTGGTACATGTGGTACAAATTTCTGTAACTGACATGCTGCTTCCATGTTATAATCATGTAACTTTATGCATTTTAGGCACATGCTCCGTTTTTCTGAGAAAACCTTGCAAATGTAATAATGCCTGCATGCAAATGTGGGAGATGTAGCCAAAATCTTATAATCCAACATAATGTAGTCTTAATGGCTTCAGAATCAACAATAAAAGTGCTTACTGGTTAAACACTATAACGAATTTCACTGCAGGGTCATTTTAAGAGGTGATGAGCTTCTCTGTATCTTCTTTCTAATCAGCTCAGCCAGGTAATGGTCAGGAGAAGAATGTGGAGTTGGGCTGTCACAATTACCACCCTTGACTTGCTACTAACTTAATTAGAGACAAGAGTATGTTCTGTGCCTCAGTTTCATGTTTCTAGGCTGAGAATTTTGATCTTCGTCTAATTCAAAGATAAGCCATTATTTTTTGAAACCAGGTAGAAATGCTGAGTAAATTGAACTGGACTCAGGGTTCAGACATTTATTAACACATGGGGCAGAGCCTGAAATAATTGCTGCTATCTTAAAGAGGAGTCATGGAACACACAGACATAAAGTAAAATCCATGTAAGATAAAATGCCAGACCTCAAGACTTTAACAAAGAGAAATTCCATGGGAAATCCTCCACTTCTGAAAACACTGGAGTCACCAGGTTTCAGACAGAACTACAGATTTTCAGTCCCTCCCTGCTTCTAATGTTTCCTCTGTGTCTGTTCCAGCCCCATCAAGGACTGGGGGCAGAGGGCTGGTGGACATAAGGAAGGCAAGAAAGTCAACAGGGGTAGGCCACAAAAATCTCCAACCCAAGCAGGCTGCAATTATGGGTAGTCAAGGCTGCTGCAAAGCTGCTGAGCTGTGGTCTGCACTCAGTGTGCCCAGCATGGCAGCCACAGCCCTGTGTGCAAGGGGAAAGGAAGCTGGTCTTTGCACACACATAATCCCCTGAGCACATGTGAGCCTCATCTGCAATAAATGGTGGGTACCAAATTTTGGGGCTCTGGTAGCCACATGAACTCATTGCAACAAAGCAGGTGGGAGCTGTGTGGTGCCCTCTGGGCAGCTCCAACTGGCTGTGCTGCTAATGGGAATTGAAATCCTCAGCTTGGAGCTGTGCTGTTCCCTCATGGAGGATGGGGCTCTGACAAAAAGCCTGGCTTGCTCTCACTCTGCACCCCAAGCTGGCAAGACAATAGTCACCCAGTATGGTTTTGTGGCCTTCGCTCTTTTTTGTTCTTCCATCTGCTTCTTACTGAAAAAGCAGGCTTGGGCTCTTGGAAGAGATCAGATAAACAAAAGTAGTCCTGCAGCCAAGGCTCTGGGCATTTTTATTCTGCATTAACAAAAACCCTACATTGGCTGCAGCTGTGGCTGCTTAGGTTTACGCATGCCTGAGACAACAAAATTCAGATTTGACCTGAACTTTCCCAGAGACTGGGAATGTGCAGATCCAGGTCTTTGGTTATAGAATTGTCTATAAATAGCCTCTAGTGCTGATTTAGAATCTTTCATCAAATGTACTTCACAGTCTCAGGAGTAGCATTTATATGTTCACATACACCAACCTCTACCCTATCTGTCTGCATGGAAGTCAGCAACAAGAATTTTTTTGGCTTCAGCAACCTGAGCCAGGAATGGAAAAAATGCTCTTTTCCCCTCTCCTCTCATTCCTTGAGAAACCACAGGCAGAGCATGTTGCCCATGCTGGAAGTTGTCTGGTCTTTACTCTCTGAGTGTGCTTTGCCCTTTGGGATAGGACTCATCTCAAGTTTCATCTGTTTTTGTGACAAATTTTCCCTTTTCCTGCACATCAGAGGACCTTCCTTTTCACTGCACAGGAGGCTGCACTGGAGTTTCCTGGCCAGGTAACATCACTGATTTCTGACTGCAGCTTGAACCGTGAGGTTGTATATGATATGAAAAAGTTCTCTAAAAGAAAGCTTTCTGCTGAAAGGTTTTGCCTGTGACATAGATTGAGAAATATTTCCTTTTAAGCTTTCAGAAAGGCATGATTGCATGGGTCAATACTTCACTGAAGGTCCTTAGAAAAGCCCATCTGTGTCGCAGCCACAGAGGTCACTCACTGAAGTGAGCTCTCCTCACACCAGCCTGTCCCTGCCATGGAGCAGCTGCCTTGCCCTTCATCCACGCTGGTGTCCTGCATCTTGCTGAGCCTCTGGGCCATGATTCTGGAGCTCAGACTGTCTGTTTCTTCAGGGTAGAAATAGAAGCCCTGCAGGACCACCCTAGGTCCTGTGACCCAGAACACCTCACTTAGAGTGTACACTCTTCCCTCTAATGGCAGAGGGATATGGATTGGGAGCATGAGTTTTCCCAGTGAACACAGGAACACAGTCCAGCCACAGTCATGCAATAAACACCCATGTGTTTGCCACAAGGTACCAAATACAGCAACTCTTGCCTTACTGCTCATGCCTCAGGTGAAATACTTAGTGCCCTCAAATGTTTTCTAGTCTCTGGTTTTTTCAGTACATAGAAAGATGTTTTGAGGTGGAAACAGGAGTCTCAAGATTCCCTTTCATCATCAAGCACATTTGACCAATCAAAACCAAAGGAAAAATATGGTAAGCATATGTGGCAGCTCAATCTCTTCAAAAACACAACTGTTCCTGCTTTGTGCCTCTCTTTCCTTTTGCATCAAGAATATCTTAGTTATCAGTGAATGTGCCTAGGGGTAGAGGCTGGTCCTGGTTCAGCTTTTTTGTTGTTGTTATTTTTGTTTTGTTTTTTCCTGGATTTCTGGTCCACCTCTGTAAGGTATGTTTGGATCATCAGTGATAAAGGGATTTCAACACATCAGTGAGGCTGTTGTTTCCAAGTGGGAAATGCTGCAATATCCTCAGCAGCCAGTGCCTTCAGAAGGTAGTTAAAAACCCTTGAAAGCCATCATCACAATGGTAGACTTGGCTCTGCTATAGTTCACCAGGAAACTCCAGCTCCAGGAATGCAAACAGTCTGAATCTGAGACATCAGGAGTGACAGTGTCCTATCTGCCAGGACAGTGACACAGACCCTGGTGGGGTCTGTCTCTTCCCAAGCTAGCAGGTATGGTCAGGAACTACTTGTGCCTTGAAGCACTTACTCTTCTCTATGGAAAAAAAGTGGGCAGGGAGAAACAGTGACTCTGCAGGCTCTGGAATTTCCTAGCTCTCTCTATTTTTTTTTTCTAATAGTAATCATTTGTATTGCTTAAGTAACTCACAAATGAAAATGTGAAATACCTCAATTCCCTCCAGGCCATACACAGGAGCAAAGGAGCAGCCCTGCCTCTAACCCAGGCCAGCTGGACCCAGCATCACCCTGGGAAGAGAAGGCAGGATGCTTCCCAGGTGGTCTCAGGAAGTGTCTCTGCCATGGTGTCCTGGAAGTTCTGTCTGGAGGCTGAGGTTTTGCATCCCTCATGAATCCTGTTCTCCTTTTCCTGAGCCATGCATGGGTGGTGGTTGTCTGCTCCCCATGGGTCAGAGCTGCAGCCTGCTGGTGCTAGCTGGAGGTCTGAGGGGTTCATGGAGCACCTCGGGGTTCACAAACTCTGCACAGTTGTTTTTGTGGAGTGCCTTTCCTTCCCTCCAGTGTGGCTAGTGCAGGCCAATCAAGTTACGGCTGTTTCTCTGCCCTCCATTTGTGCCTCAGTTTCCCTTCCTGCAAGGACAGAGCCCAGCTCTGGCTGTTGGAACACTACACTTCAGCCCCTCTGGCCCAGCAGTTTCAGCAATTGTAGCTATGGTGGCTGCTCTCAGACTTAGCAGCTACCAGCTTTCCTCTCTGGGTACCTTTGCAGCAACCCCTGGGGCAGAGGCAAGAGGCTGGAGAGGCTCCTGGTCCTAGCCAAGCACATGACTCATGTTTGGCATTCCAGTATTTTTGGTAGTTCAGGAGCAGCCCTAACTTAACAGCAGGAAATGAGTGTAAAACTAGCCTGTCAGTGTGCTTGCAGCCAAGCAAAGTGCATGATGCCTCTCTGCCAGGGCTGGCCCCAGCAGCCATGGCCCCAGGACAGGGAAGCAATGCTTCATGTCTCTTTGCTTTTGTTTTCCTTTGGCAAGATTTTAAGATGCCTTTTCTACATCCACCAAGAGAGGTCTGGATACCCATTGCAGTGTTACCTGTGTGACTGGCACGAGCCCACGGACTTGAGTGGTGTCACTGCAATTCTGCAGCAATGGGAAAGGAACCAAAATCAACCAAAAGGCCATGGATGTTGCTCAGCTCTGACATAAATAATTGGGAGACTACAAGCAGTAAAGTGCACGTTGCTGCCTTGCTACAAACAGCTGGACTCAGACACATCCAGGGATGTGAGCAAATTTTTCTTCTTTACTTTTCTCTTAGGTTGTTCTGTGTGAGTCTGCCTCCATCACAGGGTCATTTCAAACAGCAGGACTGCATTTAATTGTGTACAACACCTGCACTTTTTTAATCAAGAAGCACATAAAAACCAATTTCCATAGAGACAGATAGGTACATGCACAAAATACTTCCCAGCCAAGCATTCAAAGACTTGCTGAATGCTGCCTACCACCTTCTGCTGGCATGTGAGCTCCTGGCATCTGTCATGTCCCCGTAAGACCCAAGTGAGCTGCCTCTGACCATTTTGATTCAGAGGGTGCTTTCTTTGTTGGCCTTGGGGCTTAAACAAGTACAGCAATTGCCTGCTTTGTGTGGGGAACGGTTGTTAGAGCAACTGGGAGGAATTCCTTGGCACCAGCACTAGCTAAGAAAGGAACGAGCAGAAAAATGCTCAGCCAGAGTCAGTGCCAGAGCTGAGGCAGGGCAAGTGTTGGTGCCTCGCCCTGGCTCTCCCACCTGCAGCAGAGTGTCTGAAAAGCCAAGTCCACACCCTTCACTAACCTCTGGGCAGAGACCCCACAGCACAGGCACCACTGACACTGAGGTGCTGAGGAGAATCAAGCCCTGAGTTTTTACCCTTTTGTTTCTTCTATACTTGAGCATGCCCCACAACATGCAATATGAAATTTCTCTTATGCTTGGCTCATAGCTGCTTGCAGTGCAACTTCAAAAATTAAATTGTGATAATGATTTTCAAATGGAAATAAACCTATTTTGGGGTCATTTTCACTGTGAAACATGGTTCAAAGGCACCAGAAAAAATGGCAGCGTGAGTAGTGAGCTGACAAGTAGTACAATTTTGGCGGGGCTTTAGGAACTTTATTTTTGCATTACAGATACTCTCCTTGCTCTAAACTGCTGCCTTCCCCATCTGACCCTTTTCCCCACCCAGCTGACACCTCATTCATAACCAGACAATAACTTTGTTTGGATAGGCTTGCTGGCAAATTTACACAGCTCTCCATTTAGAGATCTGATTTCAGGTGAGGTGATTAATAGTGACAAACAGGAAGAAAAGGAAGAAATGGAGGAAGGGGGTGGTAGGGGTAGGGAAATGGAGCAGCAGAAGGTAGTGCCTGGGCTCTGGTCTTGTTTATACAATGGCTTAGAACCTGCAGGATGAAGCTCCTATGGTTTCACAGTGAGAGTGTGAGCCTGTCTGCAGGCATGGCAGCTGCTGCAGCAAGGGGCTGGGCTATGACTCTGAAAGGTAGGGCCAGGTGCTGTTAGTAATGGGTGTAAAGCTAAAAGACTTGTGTAAGGGTAATGTTCAGATCTGGAAAGCACAGTACATGGGAGTTTGGTCATTTCTTTTATACATTAAAAAACCAATTCTGACGTTTGCTGAACTGGGTCCTCGTCAGAGCTCTAGTTCTACCTGGTTCTGCTTACAGACTGGGTTGGAGAAAGGTATCCATTTTGTAGCCTTGTAGCAGAATACCCCTCTCCTGTTTGGTCTAAAGGGTATGCTCCTCTTCAAATTTAAGTACTTACGTTACATGGTTATAGTATTATTGCTTCGCCCAACAGTTTATCTCTATGTTTGGTCTGCTGTTTCCTCAATGATTCCACTTGACTTCCAAGTTCCTGGCTGAAAAAATCAAACAAATGCATACTTTGGGATGAAATTCCCAATGGACTGTGCTGTTTTTGTTAGTCTTGAAAAGATTTTATTAGAGGTGAAAGCCATAAAAGGAAATTGCTGAGCATTTGACAACCTGGTTTCCACAGGTTTTCATGTTCCAAAGAAGTCAGCTCTTGGCTTGAAACTTTCCAGGCATAGGGCCAGACTTCACAAACTCATAGATGGAAAAGGGGGTTGCCTCTATACCCTAGAAGACTTTAGTCATCCTCAATCTAAATTAGAGCATCCTTTATGCCACTGTCATTCAACATACAACAGGCCTGCCTGAAATTAATGGGTAGCAAAAGCTTCTTAAAGTGATGTCAGTCATACATCTTTCTAAGGCTATTGGTATATTTTTGTTAAAAATCCTGATTGTGACTTCTATTCCCTTTGTGCTGGCTGAGTACATATCAGAGACAACTCCAATGTCGGTGATTCAAGCTTGGAAAGTCCCAGGGCGGAGTCAAGAAAAGCTAAGTGTACTGGTCCCTGCTGCATTTTGTCTTGCTGAAAATTGATTTGGACTAAATGGCTTAAAAATGCAAACCCAAATCTGATTATGGTGTAAGATGTTGTTCTGCTGGAGGTTGCTGCCCACTCTTGCTGGCTGATGGCTGTGCTGGGCGTGTCAGCAGGTGTAGGGACTCTGAAAGCCTGGAGGAGGCTGGTGGATGAGGCCTGAGAAAGAGTCACTGTACTGACACACTGTGGGCGTCTGCAGCCATGGTGTGACTGACCCACTGCCCAGGTTCACCTCCTGCACACAGATCAGAGATAGGCTGCATTTTGTGGGGTACCACAGTACACTGCAGTACAAGCACACACTATGACTGTTTGAGACAAATTCTAACCACCTTAATATTATGTTGAGCAGAGTTTCTGGACAGTCTGGTTTGTGCATTTGGGGTTCACTTTCCAAAACAGAGCAGTACCTGAAATGCAGGTATGGCCCCTGGGCTGGGGGGCAGTGCCAAGGTGAGAAAGCTGGGCTTGGGAGAGTTCATGCATCACCTTCTGCCCCTTTTCTAAAGGGCTGCATGTTCCTGAGGGTGATTGCTGAGCTATGTGTGAGGTTGTGCCTTGCCTTGCTTACTGGTGCTGTAAGAGCTGTTGTGTCTCTGGTACACAGTAGTAAAGTCCATGAACCACAGATAAGCTCTCTTACAGCACAAGTGCTAAGGGGGGGACAAGAACTGCAATGAAGACAAATCTGTTCATGTTTACAGCTGTTCAGGGTAAGTATATTTGCACAAGCAAAAGGGGTACTGGACTGCCTTCTGCTTCACTAGCCTGCGAGTGCCGACTGCTCTGGTCTACATTAGGTCTGTGCAGCCTTGCTCTGAGTCTTGCAGCACATTTCAGGTTCTCCAGACCTTTCCTAGCCTGTCCATATTAATTAAAACCTGGCCAGTGTTTCTATGCATTAAAATCCCCTGGTTTGTCCGTTCACAGCCTTTTCGTTTATGATGGCAAGAATGACCTCTCAGACTTTTTCCCATTTGCTGTCTGGTTTGGTCTCTGCGGCCCTCTGTGCCCTATGGCTGTTTGCTGTAACTCTATGATCTTCTGCCTAGAAGGGCTTCTTTGTCCTTGGAGTCCTCAAGAAAGCTTATCTCCATGGCAAGCTGACCAATTCTATCCCAGCAGGGGGAAATGTGTATGCAGGCAGCAGATACTGGGATCCAGAAAAAGCAGATGCACCCTGCGTGCAAAGGCACTTTGTCACCCCTGGAGGAAGAGGCCTGAAGGACCTCTCATGAGCTCTCCTTGCAGTGTGCTGTTGATCAGCCTGCCTCTCACATGTGAGTGGGAGCAAAGCCAGTGCAGACCCAGCAGCATGTTTGTTATACCAAGGGCAATGCCATCTCCTCCTTCCCAACTTGCCCTCTCCATATGATGGATGTGTTGGAGGCAAGGGCAGCTGGCCCAGCTCATTCTCTTGGGAATAGCCAGGGCAACTTCCCAGGCCATCAGGGGCCTTGCTGAGTGAAGTGAAATAGCAGTGTGTGGGAAGGAAATAAGAGAGGCCCATAGTATGGTGTTTACCCAGCATCCCACGTGGGCCTGTAAATGTGGAGGGCACAAAGCTCCTATATAGCAAGTGTTAAGATACAGCTGGTGGGAATGTTTCCATCAGGGCAGCTTTCCACTGCAAATAAATAAATAAATGCTGGCATGGGTAGATTCTGACAAAAGTCTAGACAGGAAAATATTGCTACAACCATAAGGTATTTCAGATGATTTCACAGAAACATTTCACCAAATTAAAGTATGAGAAGCTGTTCAACTCAGTTCTTTTTCTTCTGAAAAAAGAGAAGTTTTGCACTCAGCTCCTAAACCTTAACATGTCACAGCAGCTACTGCAAGCCCTATGACACTTAGCTGGGGTTGTCATTACTCAAACTTGTTAGCCTTAGATGTGTTGGTCCTACGTTACCCTAGAGAACATTTATGACTCAGGCTGTGGAAGTCTAGGTACGGGGTAGGGGGACCTCCTAAGTCTCTGTACAACCTGATGCTTTATGGAGCTACACTGTAAGGTGTAGGACATGGATGATGTGGAGTTTGGCTGGATATGTGGTTTGTTTGGTTTGGAAATTTTTTGGTTTGGCTTTGAGGTTTTTTTAATAAGTTTTTGAAGGGAGGTAGAGGAAGGTATGTTATGTTTCTAGAGTCCTGTTTGGCAGTGTTCCAGATTAGCAGAGATAGAGTCAGTAATAGTGAATGGTTTATTCAGTTATAGCTGAATTCATCTAGTCTCTTTCATGCTGAAAAATTACCTGGTTGTAATTTATATTTTGTATCTGTACCAGAGGCCAAAATGTCAGCAGTGAAGGGCGTGTATTGGGAGAAGCAGTGGAAAAATTACAATGAGTCAACAAGGTTGAATTTAGGCCTCCTCACAAGGGAAGCCTCGTTTATTAAGCAACTTGATCTCTCCCTGTGAGATCATATGTGAAAAACAGGTTGAGCCATGTCAGAGGGTGTTGCCCTGTGGAATTTGTAGATAAGGATGCTTTATACCTGCGTGTGCCTGAGAGGCCAGTTACATTCTGCGGCTTCCAGAGGGAACAAGCCTCCAGAGGAGTACAGTTATTCCATTTTTCTTGTGGTAAGTTTATTGAAAAGAACTTTTGTTTCTTCCTCTCCTCCCTATGCCTCCCTTCAAATCTCAGATTCCCAAACTTTGAGGTGTGATATGTGTGGTTTTCTTCACCAACAGACCCAGGTAACACTACTGAGACCGCAATGGCATGGTGGAAGGCCTGGGTAAGTAGAGGATATACTGACACTCGGAGGTTTTTTGGTGCTGTAATAAGGTAACTTATAAGTTGTATCAGGCACTGTGTGGGAATGAACAGTTTCCTTTAAAAATCAGCAAGACCTTTTTGCTGCTTTTCTGGCTGTAAAATAGCATTCAGCACTTCAAAAACATTGATGAAGGAGGGTGTTGATATGGTTGCTGGCTATAGGAAGAGGAGCAGATCCTATCTGAATCCTTAGTTGAGAGAGGTGCAGGGGGTGTTTATATCCCTGTGCTCACGGGGAGATGGTACCATGCAACAGCAAAGTTACACAGCTGAAGTCTGCAAGCTCTGGGCTCCTTGTCTGCTCCCTTGTCCTATGGCAGTGAGTTCAGGGCACTGGCCTGTCCCCATTTTTGGTCTCCTGTTGTGCTGGCAGGCTGTGGTCACAGAGAAAGATATGGTCAAGCCACAATGTCTGTCTTTGGTGGGTTTTTAATATTGCAACAATAATGTGTCTTGAACAGCCTGTCTCTTTGCCAGGAGCCAGAAATGCTGTGTATGTTCTCTTGTAAATGCTTGTGGCTTTGAGAGGAATGTGGTAGGATGGGGAGAAGCTCATGGGGTGTGCTGAGGCAGCACCTGGGGTCTGGCTCAGACCAGGCAGCAGGTAGCCCTGGTGATGTGCCAGCTCCCCCATCAGCCTCTGTGGGAGGCCAGGTTTACTCCCAGGTCTCAAAATATTTTTTTCCCCAGAAAGATTCAAATTGTAATCTTCCTTCTGAGTTTTCTCTGCCTCCCTATTTCCTTTGGAAGTTTGCTATAATAAAATAGATGTTTTTCTTGAGCTTGGAGTAGCTCTCATTTATTTTCCTTTTGGATGATTTATTCTTTTCTACCCCCAAGCTGGAAATAATTTGTAAATTAGAATGAGAAAAGAAGGAGAAAAGCCCTTAAACTCCAGTGATCTTGTACCAGTTGGTGTTGTAGGTGGTGGAGGCATGAGAAGAAAATGAGACGTCCAAAGAAGGATGGGGAAAAACTTTGGTTTTCTAAACTCTTCATTAAAAAATACAGCTCAAAAGCAAAAGGAATGAAAAAATGTGAAACTTTCTTAGAAAATATTGACTGAACAAAATGCAAACAGTAACCCAACCTGTCCTCAGATTCCAGCTTTTAAAAAAAAGCCTATCGTTTAGGTTTGAAAATATTTTGGTAGTAAAACTTTTACTCCTTCTTCCTTTCATTTATAGGTAAAACTTTTCACAGCATCGGCTGTAAGGTACATTGCTTCTACTGCTTTCATGCCAATTATTTATATTTACATGAGCACAAACGCCTTGAGTAGTTTCAGTTAGGGAGTTGTAGGATTAATTCAGCTGGGAAACAAGACCAAAGTGAACAGGGATTCTCTGAAAAGCTGGTGCAATTGTGCTTGTGCTGCAACAGCTCTGTGCACAGAGAATGAGGTGCATGAGTGAGTCACAAATGTGCTACTCGAGCCAGGAAGGGCCGTAACTGTTTATCGGAATTAGTACCAAAAAAGATCATTGTTTAATTTGCTTCCAGTGCCTCCAAATGAAAGCTCAGCTTTGTACTCCCTCTTTCACTGAGTCACCAGGCATGGGTCCAGAATGTTTGGGGGTTTCTTCACAGGGCCCTTGAATGCAGCTGGAGAGGACTGACCATCCTTTTCAAAGCAAACTCAGATAGATGGGTCTAACCTGCTTCCCAGGGAAGCTGTGGTGGTACTGGCCATCTTGGCAGAGGGCTAGAAAAGGAATACTTGAAATGGTCCTCCCAGCTCAGCCAAATTCTTCTAGGCCAATGACAAACTGTTGGAGGTGGGAATGCCACCTGCTCTGCCACTGCTTTTTTCTGCAGTGACAGCTTCACCTCAGCCTTAAACTTGCTGCTCAGTGACCATTTGGATTCAAAGCTGCATCTCTTGGGAAGTTTCCTGTTGACACCATTTGCTTCACAGCTGCTCTTTCTGCTGGGAGCAAGGTGTGGTGGTGCAGGAGTGTCACTGTGCTGGCTGTAAAGCAAACTTTTCCAAGTCTTCCTGATTGCTGAACATGCTGCCTCTCTCAATACTCCTCATTGTCACTGCTCCATGCAAACGTGCCAGCTGTATCCACTGGTTCTGTTTCACATGGGAAGTAAGAGCAGAAGGGATTTGCATCATAGCAGGAGGCTGATGGGCAGCACTTGGTGATCCATATTATGTAAGTCAGGTGGGACAACCTAATGCTTCCCTCTGATCTGTAATCTCTGATTTTTATCTCACTGTGAAGCCATCCCCATTAAAATATTTATCAGGTCATACTGATTCCATTAGTTTAATATTAACCCTGCCTCTAAAGGCAAATGTATGAGAATATAGTAGTTTCCAACTTAAATAGCCTTGCTTCTGGAAAGGAGAAAATTGTGTCTATTATTGTAATAAAGTGATGATGATTCTTCACGCCTACCCACCCACACAATCCCCCCTATTGACAGGACCAGCTTGTGATAGATGTGACAATATATTCAAGCCAGTTCCTTGACTACCAGCTTTGTTAAATTATGCCTGGGTTCTGGTTGATGGCCCTACTACCTTGTGGTGACTAAAATAAGTCTCAGTGTGTCTTTTATGCCCTGGGACTGATACTGTCAGCACCTCAGGGGTTTGTTAGGAGGATTCTTGTGTAGTTGTATCTGATTCTTGGTACAGGGAAGAACATCAAACCTGCACTCCTCCAGATGGATCTCTTTCTTCAAAGTAGTCTTTTGGCCCAAATCCTTCCAGTGGAGATGCTCCCTTCTTGAAACCAGCTGTGCAGAAGTGCAGCAGCAGCTGCTGAAAAAAATGGTCTATGAGAACACGACAATTTCAGGAATTCAAAAAGCTGTCTAAAAACTACCCTGCACCAACCCACTGAGAAATGCAGTATGGTACAACAGCATCCATGCTATGAAGGACTGTAACTAAGGGGTGAATAGGAAAGTCCAGTCTCTTACAGTCTGTGCTTTTTCTGCCAGACTGCCTGACCTCACAACGCTTGCAGCACTGTCAGCCATGCTTTGCACTTCATGTTCCTGCCAGCAGCAAAAGCTGGTACAGGCAGGTGGGAACAAGAAACTTGTGTTCTCTTTGGAGAGAAACTTGTGCGCTCTTTTTGCTCTGCTGAGAAACTTCTGGCCAGTCTCTCCTATTTTTTGTGACTTCACCATGTGTAGGCAATAAATAGCATTAATGTACTTTTCAAATACTTTTTCTTCAGCTGATGAAAAGCAGTGGTGGAAAGTCATGTATTTTTCTTCTTCTTTCAGAGTGAAGCAGAGGGCAGGTCTGTGGCAGGTGCTTTACATTTTAATGCTGCACCTGATGCTCAGACTCTGTACAAGGCCATGAAAGGGCTGGGTGAGTTGACTCCAACCACACATGTAAATTCTATGTTCTTATAATTGCTAAGTTGAAATAATTCCTTAGGAAATTTGCATCCAGAGATATCACTTCTTTTTTACTGTGATTAAAGTAACTAAGATTAAAGTTTCCTCAGTATGTACTTAAACTTCTACACAAAGGCAATGACCCAGACAAGGTTGTCTGAATATTCAGATTGGGATTTTTGGACTAGTTCCAGCTTATTCTGTGCATTGTATTTATGATTTATTGTTGCTTTCCACAGGGACTGATGAACAAGCTATAATTGATGTCCTAACCAAGAGGAGCAATCTGCAGCGTCAAGAGATTGCCAAATCCTTCAAAGCACAGTTTGGAAAGGTTCTTCCAAAACAAAGCCATATTCAATCACTGGTTTACTGCATGCAGGATGTAGTAAATGGGTGTACACTTCATCCTGAAAGCATGATGCAAACTATATGCAGGTCTTCTGCAAATAAATAGACTAATATCTATTTATAAGGCCTGTGATGAATGCATAAAATTAATATTTGACCAGGAAAAAATGTTTTTCTCCTAAAGATTTAATTTTTTAAAAATGCATTTTGACCAGAAATACTTTTTTAAAATCAGTTTTAATTTGAAGTGAAGCTTCTTATTGATTTGAAGCTGTAACAAAAATTGATACCTAAGTGACATGTTGAGTAAAATATTGGTTTGTTTCAGGCCTTTTTAAATGTCAAAAAAGTTCAATTTAAAGACTTATTTAATTACACTTCTTTGGAAATTCCATGGTTATCGACAACTATGTTTTCCTTTGTCTCTCTTTTGTGGAAACCCAAGGCACGGGGAATATTTCTCTGTCTGCTCTGGAGTGTTCTGACCCCCAGGGGAGCACTGACTTTGACCTCATTCATGGAGAAAGTTTCCTAGACTTCAAGCTAGACTAGAATCCACAAAAGTGTTAAATAGATTATAGAGAGTAGTGTAGGTGTATCACTTGGTGAGAAATTTAGGTTTT
>VXBC01007539.1:1047338-1125782 GCA_013399945.1 Ploceus nigricollis
AGCACAAAAATGGCCCCAGATGTACAGTTTCAAGGTCTTTTAAGGCTGAACTAAACTAAAACTAAACTACCCAATTAAGAAATGACACTTAGATTATTTCCCCTTTTAACCCAATAACTGATCCCTTAAGACCCGCAATGTGGACTTTTCTGTCCACTTACAAGATACCACCCAAACCCATGAAGAAGAAGGAAGAAGAAGGAAGAAAAAGGAACTCGAGACAACATCCTCTACCCTCCATCTTGCTCCCATCTACAACATACTAAAAATCCTAAAACCTAAATTTCTCACCAAGTGATACACCTACACTACTCTCTATAATCTATTTCACACTTTTGTGGATTCTAGTCTACCTTGAAGTCTAGGAAACTTTCTCCATGAATGAGGGTCAAAGTCAGTGCTCCCCTGGGGGTCAGAACACTCCAGAGCAGACAGAGAAATATTCCCAGTGCCCTGGGTTTCCACACTCTTTGTTTCTTTGATAAAATCTTACTTCTATTGGAAAGATTTTTTCACCAGCAGACTGTACCTTCAGCTCTACTGTGGAGTATACAGCGACCCTTGCTGGGACTGCCATGCAAAAGCCTAAGAAAGGGAAGCAAATATGGGGGTGGTGGGTATGGAACAATGAATAAATAGAGCACTTGCATCCCACTAAAACAGAGAGAGTCATACTCTAGGAAAACCTGCATTATAGTGAAAGGGAAGTTTGAAGTGTATCTTCAAGCAGATTGCAGTCCTGATTCTGCAAATATCCTGGGTGCAAGTTTATATGCAGGCTTTGGGAATCCCTCTGAAGCTACACCCTTGCGAGTGCAAGGCCTTCAGCTACCTTGTTCTGCTCAGTGAGTTGAGCAGGGTGGAAGAAGATTTGCTGCAGGATTAATTATTGAAAAAGCCCAAATATCAAGAAAACAGGGAATGTGTAAGTACCTAGACAAATTCCATTTTGGAGTTAGGTGCTTTTTTCAGTCTCAGGACCTTTTTTAATGAACTATCAACAATGCTGTCAGTCAGCTTCATTACCTGGGCCACGGGGATGGAAGCAGCATGTGCAGCAAAATGATCCTGTGGGTCTGTTTATGTAACCATGTGATGATGCACATTTGACAGGATCTGATTGAAAGCCTGAAGTCTGAATTGAGTGGCAACTTTGAAAGGCTCATTGTAGCTCTCATGTACTCCCCATTCAAGTACGATGCCAAGGAGCTATATGATGCCATGAAGGTAAGCAAATTGCATGCTGATATTTAAATAATGGCACAAATACAGTGCCAATTTCCTGCACTTGTGCAAGTGTTAATAACTGGACTATTACATGGTTAAGTTTTTTATTAGCAGTAGCCTTTGAGAAATACTTATTTGTACTATTAATATTCTGGGGGAAAATGCTGCTTAAATATTTATGGCTGTAAGAAAGTTTCTGTACATACATGACTCATAGGGCCTGGAAAGGCAACAACAAAACTAAATTCACACCCAAACCTGCTGCCTTGATGCCCCAGCTGAGCCATGAAACCTTTAAGGAATCAAGGAGTGGTAGTGCAAGGGCCAGGCTGGAGCTGGCTGGGATCCTACCTATTGATAATGTAGCTTTACAAGTTTCAGATGCAGAGTGGTCTGTTAAAATGGTATAAAGATGGTCTAGCCAAGCACTGGTCTCCCTGCATTCCTTTAATGTTGTCTATTGTCAAAGATCTGACTCCAGAAAAGCATTGCAGAAATGTAGGGTTACATAAAATCATCCTTTACAAATTAGGCACCTTGGTAAAAGAAACCGTGTTCAACCCAAATGTGTTTTGTGTCTCCAGCTTTCATCACGATGGTTTCTTACAGCTCAGCACACATCCTGAATTTGCTGCCATCCAACTCCTCCCTTCACCATACTTCTCTAGCAGTAAATCACCCTCCATGACTAGATGCCTTTCTCCACCTTTATTTCCCCACTGTGTTTTCTATTATAGGGTGTGGGAACAAGGGAAAGTGTTATCATAGAGATCCTGGCATCTCGGACAAAAGCGCAGATCAAGGAGATAATCAAGGCGTACAAAGAAGGTAAGTGCCTGGGGCTCAGATTTCTGTGGTCAGAGCACAACAGGAACGGGTTACCAGCCAGCACTGTCAGCAAGAAAATGGCTTTTCTAAAAGCATTTAACTCTTAAAGCAATAAACTCTGCTTTCAGCTGGCAAACAGAACATGGCTGTGCTGAGAGAATTTGAAAATCCCTTTCTAGGTCTTCATCCAGCTGCAGCAAAGGGTCAACAAATTACAAATTTGGTTCAGTTTGGGTACAGAGTATTGTCAGAACATAAACAAAACTATAGCTGTGCACTTGGCTTTTCTCCCCCTTAAATAGATGGGAATTTATCAAATATGTATTTGGAAATATTTTATCTTGTTCATCCCTTCAGCTATACCGCTAAAATTAGCTCTGGGTTTATTTCTTGGACATCAGGGGAGCTAGTGACTCAGCTGGATGCAAATGCTGACCTGGGCATCACAGAGGGTGTGAGCTGCTCTCAGCCCTGTTTTTTTCCTTAATGACCCTCTCACCCAGTGTCAGGCTATTGTGTGTACTTGGGTTACTGGTAATGTCTTAACTGTATCGCCTAAATAAACAACAAATCCTTCCCTTGTCCTTCTCTTTCCCTTGGGTAGAATACGGTTCTGATCTGGAACAAGACATAAAATCGGAAACAAGTGGCTACTTAGAGCAGATTCTGGTTTGCCTTCTTCAGGTAATACTAGAGAAGAGAAATGAGGGTATAAAGGTCTTCACATTTTTCTGTTCTTTTTTGGAGAAGACATGCAATAGGAGAGCCAGTACAGTCATGATCACCAGATAAAACTGCAGAGACAACCATGTCACTTGGACTGGATCTGTTTCAGCTTCGACGTGACTGAAGCAGGGAAATGTCTCTCCCTTAGCAGTAGTAAGAGAGCTGGGAACTTACAGCCAGCTCTCCTGCAGAGAGACACCTCACTTTCACATATGTGTAAAGCCACTGTACTCTGCAAGGGTCTTAAAAAACAGTGCCACTCCACTAGGATTCACCACTTTTCCAGGGTCTGTGCCCTCAATGCTGAGTGCATTTACTCTATCACCTTTTTGGAATTTTCCTGCCTGTTAGCAGAATAACTGAGCAATTTTTTACTCTGCTTCATATGACTGATTTCAGCACCTTTCAGTGAAGGAGTTAGCACTTGTGCTGTCTGAAATATTACTGCTTGAATACTCTGCAGAAATAGATAGCTGAGAGGATAATTGATAAAGATCAATTATCAAGAAGGAATGTTCTGATCCTTATTTATGGAAAAATCTTCATGAGACAAAATTGTTACTCTTCTTTTTCTGCTCATAGGGTGAGAGGGACAATGCCACCCTCTATGTGGACACAGCCCTGGCTCTTCAGGATGCAGAGGTACTCTCAAATACCTGAGATCATTGGTATGCCTGGATTCCCACCTTCTTGAACTTCAGAGTGCTTCAGTGTCAGCAGAGGGTTGGAGTCACAATAACTTGGGGTGGGGTTATCTTTAAGTAACTTGGGGTTTTTCAATTTTGCCTGCACTGTTGAGCTCTGCCATTCCAAAGAGGCCTGGGCTTTGGCTCATCTGCTTTTGATATGTGAAAGTATAGGGGTGTGGTGGAGTGGAAGAGCAGAGAAAATAGAGGAAACCTCAAGTGTATCGTTGGCTGTTCCAGCTGCTGCAGGAGGGGTAGAAAGGATGGAGATAGGGGATGTTCCAGTTTGTCTAGAAGACAGAAAGGTTTTCATAACCAACCATTCTAGGAGACTCTGGTTCCCACGGTGGTTTCAGTTACTCCAAACCCCTTTACCCCAGCCATGCCTTCAGCCAAACTCTGATCCTTGACCGGCTGCACACGCAGAACAGCTCGCTAATAACTGTGTGCTAAATTACAGACTCTCTATGCTGCTGGAGAGAAGATACGGGGCACTGATGAGATACAGTTCATCACCATCTTGTGCAAAAGGAGTGCCACACACTTAATGAAAGGTATGGAGCAGAGCCCACACTACCATCACTACACTCCCAAGCCTCCAAAATGAGAAATTACCCTAGCCAAGAAGAAGAGGGGCTATAGATGAGAGACATGGGTGGTCAGAAATAAGTACCTGAGCCTGTTTTCTAACTCCTGGTCACCCAGTAACCAAAACCTGCCAGCAGATTTTGTGAAAGATTATGAAGATTTAGTTCTGCTGAAAATCAAGTGGCTTTTCCAGGAGTCCCTATACAGTGGTGATAATTGGGTAGTTGTTTTTATAAATTCAAGAAGTGTGTGACTGAGTACCATCCTTATTAAGTAGGAGCACGTGGTGAACAGACACGTCCCCTTGGATATGAGCTCCTCTGGGGAAAAAAAAAATCACTAAAAAAATAGCTGGTTATTCGGTGCTGGAGAATCACAGGGTGCAGCCTGCATTTCTGCCCCAGGTCCTTTTGAGGGCATCAGAGGCTGCTGGGAGGGAAGACACAAGCCCTGCTCCAGCTGAGACCTCAGCTCCCCACTGTCCATGCTGCAGAGACCAAACCTTGTAATCTCAATGCTTTTGAGGCATAACAGATTTTGTTATGTTGGCTGAATCTAAGCATATCAAGTACTGTGTGAATCAGGTGGACCTAAACTGATACATTTAGCCAAAGATAAACTAGATATATTTTTCTAAGCTGAGGTCCTCTGCAGCTGTTTCTATGCTCTGGAAGCCAGCTCCCCCTTGTGTTTCAAATTCAGTCTCCCAAGGTCACTTAAAAAATAAACAAGACAAACAAAAATAGGTGGTCTCTATAGTATTTGTCTGTATCTGTCTTTAAGAATTGAATTATCTTCTTGTGATAATGCAACCAGTCTTTTGAACCTACTGTGGCACTAAGCAATTTCTTCTGTGCTACGGCCACCTGTACCTATTTGTCTTTAAGATCTGAGTGTAATTATTGCAGCTTTTAAAATTTGTTTTTAATAGAAAGAATAGGTTTGAGTTGAGAAGTTTGTATCCATCTGTTTATTCTGTGTTCCATTTCCCCAGAGTGTCTTGAGTGTTGATGATATTGGATGCTGAGCAAAGTTTCTTAAGATGTCTATTGCATTACATAGCAGTTTTCCTTCTTTGTTAGTCCTAGAAAGCTAGGAGTAAAAACAGATATCTGTGTTTCTGAGCCTTGGAGTATTCAAAGTGTATAAGGCAAGCAATGACCCTGTTGCTGAGCTTTTGTTACTGTGGGAACTCAAATATCTTGGAATCTACACCTGTATTTTGCTCATCTTTTCTCAGTTGTTTTTATTTTAAATTGTGGTTGAAATAAGAAGTTTCCCCAAATGGTGGTGTCATAATTTTAAAGTCCATGGGCTGTGAACTGCATAGTCCTACATTTAAGTTAATTTTATTTTGGCTCCTGAAGCTAATGACACCAACCACCACAAGACCAAAGGTGTGCTTAACTTTGTTGTCTGCTTTATTTCTGTGGTTAAAGACAATGATGAAGGGTCAAATTTCCACATAAGCTTGAGGTGACAGAAATTACCTGAAGTCAGGAAATTAAGAACCATGAATGGTTTGGCTTCTTGTAAATGTTAACATCCATCTTTGTAGCTCATTTCTGATGTTGACTAAAGCCTCCTGAAGCTGGTGCAAATGTGGCCACTGCTTTTGCAGGATCTGGGTGTTCATATTGCCACACAAGTAATGCCTGTAAATATTGTGCACAAAAGGCCTCAAGGGCTATTTGGTAAAAAATATAAGTTCTTTGTGTTTCAAACAGTGTTTGAAGAATACCAGAAACTGGCTGGTAAGAGCATAGAAGACTCTATCAAGAGTGAAACTCGTGGTTCACTTGAGGATGCCATGCTGGCTATTGGTAAGTGGTGACCTTTCCCTTTGCTTTGTCAGAGTCTGCTGCCTTTTCTTCTGCAGTAGCTGACTTATATTAGATGGATCTGCTTTATAAAGGTGTCTGGTATGAAGTAAGGGGTACCTCTTGGATAAGATAAACTCAGATTCTAGGAGCACACTGAATTAATGGGAAGCATGAAGGGTCTCAGTCACCTCCTGCCCTGGGCTGGAATTACCATTGATTCTTACTGAGCTTTTTGTATGCCTAGTGAAATGCACCAGGAACATCCATTGCTACTTTGCAGAGAGGCTGTACAATGCTTTAAAGGTAAGACTTTTCATTGCAACACACTGGTTTTCATATGGACTTAACTTGTAACCTGGCTTCCATCAATTCAAACTAGAAAAGCCAAGGTTTTGGTGAAATTCAGCAGGTTTAGTGCAATTATTGCAAGTAATAGCAGAATCCTTTCAAACAGCGTGAATAGAAAAGTACCCTTTAAACTCAAGATAACAAGGGAATTTGGCTTTTCTGGCTTAAGAGTCTGCAAGGAGCCCAGCCCCACTTTCTGGAACACAGACAAAAGAGGCTTTTCTAGGAGGTTGTTTATGGTGAAGACTTGCCTTCCATTTAAATAGACTGGAACACAGTATTTTCTTTTTAGGAAGCAATTCTCTCAATGGCAGTAAAAAATGAGAGTTTCAAATGGGGACACATAAGGTATTTGCAGATTGTGCCCCTGTAATACTTAGCTAGTATGTACAAGATGTCAGCTCTCCAAACCTTTTGGAAAGCTGAGATAACAGTTTTGTTATCAGTGTGATCTTAATTTTCCTGTGAGTGATTAAACAATATTGGTTGAAGCCAAACACTGCCTGTGTGATTCTGCAGAGGGACAGTCTGTATTCAGTACCAACTCCCACCTCTCTAGCATGTTTGCTTTTGCATTTGACTTGTGCAAAACTTGTGCACACCTCCATGGTGGGCTTGTGGTATTGGCAGTGGCCCCTGGGAGGGATGTGAGGGTGGGCCCTCCTGAAAGAGATGCAGATGTTCCACAGAAGAGGTGCCAAGCGGTGTTTGAAAGCTGACTCTCTCCTGCCCTAGACTAGTTGGCACAACTTATCCCTTGAACACCCAGTAACATCACAGACTGCTGTATCTGTTATTCCAGGGGGCTGGCACCGATGATGGGACTCTGATAAGGGTGCTTGTTTCTCGAAGTGAAGTTGACCTAAATCTTATAAAACCTGAATTCAAGCGTATTGCAGGAAAGTCTCTCTCCAGTATGATTTTGGTAAGCAGAATCTTGATATGATGTTCTTAGCCATTGTATGTATTTCTAATCTTTCCAGCACTGTGGGATGCTTCCATGGTTGTTTGCAGTAACAATTTCATTTCTGCTATGATCATAGTTCTCCTTCACTAGTCCTGTTAACAGCCATGTCCTTGAGAGACACATATGTCTGAGAGGTGAGTCAGACTGTATGCTCTCTGTAAGTGACTTGGACAAAGCAAACCCAAGGAGACACTGCACTAGGATTTGCATGGACCAGTCTCTGTATCCATGCACTGCATGATGTTCTAGGTGAATCTAAATTAAATTAATCATTCCTGTTATACCTATCCCACACTGCTGTGCCATTTTCTCCTCTCTCTCTGTGCCATCCTTGACTACCTCAAGCCAGTGCCATCCATATATGTCAAAATAATGCTGAGGTATTTTGTTCCTTTTCCTGTTTGAGGTTTTTTTTCTGCCTTATCCCAGGTGAAAGCCTGGTCTACACTGTGATGAGATAGGTTCAGAAACTGAACCTTGTCAAGGCTTATTGTAGCATTTGAGTTTCAGCCACGAGTGAATGTGCCTCCCCTGTTAGTGCTGAAATGCTGTTTTTTACCATTTGTCCCCAGGACTTTGGGACATTCCTCTGCCCCTGTGCAAATGGCACAGAAGCTCTGTCCTTAGCAGTCCCTATGGGAAGTCTGGTTCTGTAATGAAGGGCCCTTCTTATAATTGACACTGTCAGTGTCTGTCATGTTGATTAATGATCAGTCTTCAAGGGTCTGTACAGAATTTTCATTCCTTCTGAGAAGTGGAACTAGCTTTACACCTGTCGCCACAAAACATTCAAAGGGAGGAAATTTTCTTTACCTAGTGAATATTTTATGTAGTGCTTCTAGACCAAAATGACCACATTTGTGGCTTTTTTAAAAAATGTCATGTGTCAGGGCTAACTATACTTTTCCCTTCCTGTAGGGAAGAGGTGCTACATAAATACCCAGGGACAAAAAATCTGAACACAACAAGTTTGCTTGCTGTCATTTGTGCTGACTTTGTGCTGCTCTGTGGGACAGAACCTTGATCAATTGCTCACCTGCATTCCAAAGGAAAAAATTGGACTTGATGAATGTTATTTCAGGTGGTAGCTACAAGCCTCATTTCTCCGTTTGCTTTTGATTGTGTGTCAGCTGGCAGCAACTCTGCTGAAGTCTGACTTGCTCTTTCCAAAGTCCTTTTCCTGTGTGGGCATATTCCACAGTCTGACAACGTCAGCACTTGGAGCGTGCAGAGGAACTTCCATACTCACCTATTTTTTAATATTTTCTCCTGTCAGGAGGATACCAGCGGCGATTACAAGACAGCCTTGCTGAATCTCTATGGCAGTGACTGACAGACTCTAGGAGGAAGATGTTGAAAAGGATACGGAGAGAAGATTAACAGTGAACAAGGGTCTGAAAATGTACTTGTAGAAAATCTTTCCATTGATCCAAGTGAGGGGGAAAAGAAGATCAAATTAATGGTTGAGATATCCAAAGCTCTCTGAAGGATGTGGATGCTCATTACACATTGAATGCTATCCACTTCCCAAATAGTTTTTCAAACACAAGGGGGAATGTTAATTTCTTGTTTCCATTTTGTTCTTCGACGTTTTCCTTCTATTTTAACCCATGGTGAAGGATGGCACTTTGACATGGAATTAAAGGTTCTTTTAAACCCTCTATAGCTGTTTCACAAGTCTAAACAACCCTACAAAGCTTGGGCTGCCGTGAAGCTGTGCTAATTTCACCAGGACCAGCTGGTAGAGCAGGGCCGTTTGATGCTTGCAGGATGGGTCTGGAAGGAGTCCCAGATATTAATGAGGGTTTAGGACATGGGTCACAACCGAGAACTTAGTGCCAGAGGCAGTAGTTTAGCAGCCTTATCTACATAACTTCACAGGGAGCTCCCCAAGGAGCAGTGAATGGCAGAGCCAAGCTGGCTGCAAGCATGTGAAAGTTGAAGGCTGTGTGCCTCATCTCCTTCTTGCTTGTCTGTTGGGGAAGACCAGCAAGTTCAGGTCCCCACATCAATGTCAGACCATGGGGGAATCAAAACTGGCATGGATGATTTGGTTTTGGTGAACACAGAACACCCTGCCCATGGGAGCAGACCTGCTTCTCCTTCTGGTGTCACAGTAACTTCTCAGCAGTCAGTGGACTCCCTCCAAAATTGCCTCCAACCCCCATGACTGCACCACCAGGGCGCTGAGTTAAGCCCCAAATGTGGACAGTGATACAGAGAGAACAGTCTGAGAAGTTTGAGAAGTTCAGGTCTGCCTTGACCACAGGTTCTCCATGCTTAAAGCAATCCTTTAAATATGTAGTTACAAAAAGGCTTCAGTAAATGTGTTCAGTAAAGGAGCTTTTCTGATCAAGTGGGTGAACTTTTTCTGGCTGAGTGGCTGAGGGGTGCTCCCTTCCTTGCACTGCTGAGATTAGCAGGAATCAGTGCCATGAGAGTGGCAAGTTCAAAAGGTCTTGGTGAGTCCAGGACACAGACAAGGGTCCTGGGGTCAGGGTATCAACACACCTCAACTGAGTACGAAGAGGAGGTTTCAGTCTCTCTCCCTTTAAGTGCTTGTCTTTTCAGTGATATTCTTTTCCAGTTTCTTGCCTGGTCTCTGGCTGAGCATCAAGGTGGGGATTTCTCTCTGTTTTTGAGGGACATGGGCCAGCTGTGGGCACCAAAGGATGGGGACTCGCATGTCCCGTCTGCTGGTCCCACTTGGTTTTTCACAGTCACTTGTTCTAATTGACACCGATGATCAGGCTTCCCCGTTTCGTTTTGGGTTTCTTTGGGTCTGTTCGGGCCTGCGAGTGCCGTGCGGGGGCTGCGGCCGCGGCGAAAGCCGCGCTTACACCCCCCTCTGCTGGGGGACGGCCTGCGCGCAGCCGGCGGCGGCACCGGGCATCCCGGGGCACCCCAGGCACGGCCCCCGCGAGAGCCAAGAGGAACGGGCGGGATTTTCCCCCCTTGCCCCCTTCGCTTTCTCTCCCAGCCGCAAAGCCTGACAGAGAGGGCTGCGTTCCTTGTCCCTCGGGAGCCAGCTCCGGGGCTCTCAGCCCACAGCCCTCGGCATGGCTACGGGCTCCGCAGCGAGCCACTCCTCCGGCCAGAGTCGTGTCAGGAGGTTTTACTGAAGGTATGAGCCATTCTGGTGTGTTCGGGGTATTATTTTGGAAAGCCCAAATGGGAATTTGTGTCTGCCTGAGCAGGAAACTGGAGTGATTTACACTGCTGCACCCACAACACCTCTGTTTCCTGGAGCTTGACAGGCAGCAAGTGAAAAGCAATCCCAGCTTTGAGGGACCTTAAGTGTGACTAGAAAAGCCTAATGAAAGCTCAGGTCTTCAAGCATATTTTAGTTCAGAGTTGTGTAATGATTCCACGAAAACATTTGTGTTTATATGGCCCCAGAGCTCCCGTTGTTGTTATTGTTATCACGTTACTCAGGTCAGAGGTTGGCTTTTCTTGTTGGCCTGTGCTTAGCGCAGTGGGTGTGGATTAGAGCTGTTTCACTGTGATTGTGATCCCAATTTATTAATAACAGCTTGGGAGATGTAAAGTGAGTTGCCAGAATGCTCACAGGAGATCAGTAGTAAAGCTGGAAAGAGGAACAACCAGGGGAAGCTGATTCTATCACTGTAATTGCTGGGAAACAAAACAATTGTAAAACATCAATGAAGATTTAATTACATATTGATTGCTGCTAAAATGTTCCCTGGGTGAACAGGTGCTTTAATAAATCAGGATCAATTCCTAAGCTGTTCTAACCAGTCTTTTCTAAGTGCAAATATTGACTTAGGGCCTTTCTATTCATTCACAGTTTTATTAACATGATTTTATTGCACAAAAATCAAGATAAAAGCTTGGCAAGGAAAAAGTAACAGAGGCAATGTAAAAAATGCTCATGACTGGTGCAGGCCTTCTGCTGCCTATTTTCAGTCTTTTTCTTCCTCCTGTGCTCCAAAAGACCCATGGTGCAAGGAGTCTCCAGGGACAGCACTGATGCCACCTTGCTGTGTTCCCCGGGTGGCTGCCCTGTGTCCCGAGATGCAGCACACACAGCAGGAGCTGTGCTGCAGCCTCGTGGGGTGTGGGTACGTCGGCTCTCTGCTCAGCTCACACCCAGGTGTACCTAGGAATAGCTGTCTCCAACTGTTAGCTCTGTTCCTGAGACCTGGAAAACTAACAGAAGTCTGTTCCAGATAGGATGCTAATGCACATACTTCATGTTTAACCCCTGAGAGTTTCTGTTCCAGAGAAAGCTGACCTCATTTAGTCTTGCTTAATTCTCCCAGAAACCCAGAGCAGATGTGACCTGAAACCCAGGAGGCCAGCCACAGGCAAGCAAAGGCCTTGCTTCTTAAGAGGTGTGTCATCACTGTGACTTCTGGAGAGAAGAAGAAAAGATTGGATTGGTTTGGCTTCACTTTTATTTCTATTTTGCAACAGTTTGGACTAATTTTTGGATAAAATATATTTAAGTGTTCAAACTGAGGTTAAAAGAACATTGTTCCTGTCAGGAAATGGAAGAAGAGAATAGCAGATATCTTAGGCAAAGTGGGAGATCTCTTTTTACCATCTCATGTTAAGGAAAGTGTTTCAAGGGCAGGAAATAATCTGAGAAAGATGTTCAGTCTTCCTTTTCCCCCGCGGTTTCCTCAGCAGCCGCAGAGGGAATCCTGGCTGCTGTAGGCTGTTGAGCGGGGCTGGGTTGGGGCCGGGCCAGAGCCTTGCCTGAGGCACCAGAGCTGACACGGGGGCATCTTTGAGGCTGCCCAGCCAGCACTTCTCTGCAGAGCTGAGGGTGGGGTTGCCAAAACACTGAACAGCACAGTGTGTGGCCCGGGGGAAGGGAAGGTGGGTTGTGCTACCATGGATGGCTCCACTCTTTGTTCTGGGGTGGGCTGAAGGGAGGCTCAAGGTCAGAACACCCTCACTCCTGGGCAGATGGGAGCCGTCCTGAATGGAAACTGCTGATTATTTTTTATTCTTAAATTAATAAATTAATGGTAAATTAGTGTTGGTGTATTAATGTAAAATGCAATTTTTAAATACTACTTGCCACAGATATCCAGATGGGATAATGAAGTCTCCTTGTGTTATGGCTTATTGGCTGGCTATCTTGAAGCAGCCTGTTTTTCTAACAAGGTGACTATCTGATCATAAAATATACACCTTCCTCAGGGATTACTGTGTGGAATCTCCTTTGCTGGGAAGATAGCAGCAAACTGTATGATGCTAAGATGGGAGTATTCCAAAGACCTGTCAGTCTTTCCTTCAACTTCTGCCTTGAACCCAAATGCCTGAGCTGACTCCAAAGACTCTTCACTTCTTTAGTGTCTGGGGTCAATAACTGTAGAACATCCCCATGCCTGGGATGCTGCAGCACCAAGAGATGTTTTGTTTGACAGAGTGCAGCAAGCTCTTCTCCTCAGACCTCATGCAAACAAGGTCACTCCAATTCCCCATCTCTCCCCTCACAGCAAACATTACCAGCCTTGTAAGTAATTATTGTTCAGTCTTCTGGTGTCATACATTTGAACCCAAAGAACTCATCCCTGACATTCCAAGAAATTGCCAGTAGTTGTTGTTGTTCACTAAAAACTTTATGTTAGACTCTAGAAAATAATTAATAATTTGGGGTTTGCATCTGACTGTCCTTTGAGAAGACAGAAACAGCCAATCCTGAGGACTTGGGCTCCTGTCTGTTTGGAAGGAGGTATTACTTGTTCAAGCTGTGCTTCTGTTTCTCCAACATTCCTTCCTGTTACCAATCTCAGTTAGCCATGATGTGCCGGTATCATGCCTTGGACTTCTTAGAGGCTTAGAGGTGGCATTTCTGACTGAAAGTTACATGCCCAACACTTAAGAGTGTCCCTGTATGGGAGTTCAAAGTTCACAGGCACTTTATCCCATAATACTTTGCATTCTTCCAGTTGCAAAGAAATACTTCTGGTGATAATTTTCTGTGATATAGAAGTCATATGACACATCCAAGTATAGTCCTGAGAAACCTCTTCTGCATTTCTGGCTAGATAAAAGTACTTACTACAAAAGAAACACAGATGTCTGCAGGTTCTGTACATGCAGGAACCTAACATTGGAGAAATAAATAGCTCTGGGTCACACAGAGGAACCAGTACTGTTCTTTCTGTGGTAATGAAGAACAGGATATGTTGTAGGCACAATATTATTAATAAATAGTGAGCAATGCAATATGAATCTGTAATTCAATTTAGGATTTCAGCTGAAATTGCTCTTTGGAATTATAGATGCCAGTGAGCTCTGAAATTGAATTACAGTCCAAACAGGAACTGAGTCATGTGTAGCAATGGTCTAGGGAAGCATAGAATCACAGTCAGCACTAGGCAAAATATTATTGGCAGTACTATATTCACAGAAAAGAAGGGCATTTGGTGGACATAAATGAAATTTAACTGATCTTATGAATTTATGTCAGGCAGAAAAACGGGGGGAAATGAAAACATTTACATCTATTGATTTTAAAATGGCAACTTTATTTTTAAAGCTGATTCAAGCTGAAAAACAATTATTAAAAGCTTTCATTAATCTGAAGCTTAAACATGACATTTTGGAGGGGAAAATTTTAATATTCAGTTTGCCTGAGAACATAATTTTTACTTTCTGACATATCTCCTGAATTTCTATTTTAGTTTAAGCCAGAGAACCACAGTTTCCCCCTCAGTTCCTCAGTTTAGCCACTGAGCTGAAAGGTCCCTTGTAATTTTAGCCAAAATAAAGGCTGATGTTTTTCAAAAAGGAGGGGAGAGTCATTGCTTTAAATGTCACTAGCAATCTTCTCTAACAGAAGAGGTCAGTGTTGGGGGTCTAATTTCTGAGTTTAAACGAATCCCCAAAGGTTCAAACAAGAAATAGGAAAAGTACAGCTACAGCTGATGTCCATTTCTAGCCTTGCCAGAACTGAAACAGCAGCACAGGTTGCCCAGAGAGGTTTTGGATGTCCCATCCCTGGGAACATTCAGGTTGGATGGGGCTCTGAGCAACCTGATCTGGTAGAAGATGTCCCTGCTCATTGCAAGGGGGCTGGACTGGATGGCCTTTAAAGGTCCCTTCCAGATCATTCGGTGATTCTGTGGTAAGTTCACTTGTTCCTCACTGCTTGTTCTCCTTCTGGGACTGAAAGAAAACCCCTGCACAAGACAGCTTTCTGCTTTGCAGACATGATAGCTCTGGATTTCTAAGCCACAGCTGTGTTACCCTGAGTAATATGCTAAGTGTAAAAGCCACATAGAGATAAATCTTTGGGACTGTCTGTAATGAGGCTAAATTGATTAATTTCAGGAAAGTGTTTAAAATCCATTATAGAAGCTGTTAAATAAATAGAATTTTCAAGCAGTGAAGCACAAGATGGGGTTCTTCTGAAACACCAGGTATTGTCTACAATTAAATTGGCAAGCCAATATGATGTACTTTTTAAGCACCACAGTAAGTCTATAGATTCTCTCTCTTTCTCTTTCATCTAAATCATCCTGTGAGAAATCCACAACCACACTGATTATCTGCATTCCTGCCGATCTGGAAAGACTAGTCAGAGAAGGTAGGATACTGAAAACCAGGCTACCTTCAGAGAAGAGCTTGACAAGATCATATGTCTTTACATTTGTAATTTATTTTCTGACAGCTGGCTCCCAAATAAAATTATATCAGACAAAAACTTAGAAGAACTGTGGCTTTGGGTTTTGGTGGAAGAGAGGGTGAGTAGTGTCTTTTTACATCAGCCACTAGGCACTGCAACTTTTTCCTAGTTTCCTGGTGAACTTTTTGCATGGTTCTAATGATAGGCCATAACTACTTTGTTGAATGTTTCAGTGACAGTAAACACAGCAAAAATAATTGTCTAGAATACATTGTTCCTTAAAGCTCTCTCACTAGTTTAGGAAAATTGTGGCTAAAAACTGTGGCATTTGGATGACCTCCCTTTTGCTGTTCTCCAGCTAATACTAACACTCAAATCTAGTATAAATAAAGGCAAACATTAGTGATAATAAACTCTCAAACTCAGTCACTGGTTTGTTTATAGCTAAGTTGGTACTTGAGGGATCCAGTGCAATTTAAAAGGCAATAAATTGAAACAAACTCACTTGTTTTGGAGGCTGTTTATGAACTCTTTTAATTTGGTGTCATATTTATTTGGGGAGAATTAGATTATCCTATTCATTAGATGCTGTGGCCAGTGATGAATGGAACAACATTCCACATCAATGGCATTAATTGAATCCTCGCAAGCACAGATAATACCCCTGCAGGAAACAGGAGAAGATGGAAAAGTTCTCCAAAGTAGGTCTGCAAATACTGCAGGGATGAGGGAGCACTACTGGACAGCCAAGATAGTTGGCAGCAGTTGAATGCTTTTCATTTTTTTGTGAGACTACTTAAAGAGTAATTACGCTCGTTGGGCATACAGTTAAAATTGATCTCTGTGGTGCTATGGGCACCACGTATCTGACACAGAACCAAGGAGGGAGTACAGGTCTCCTAAGCTGCAGGCTTGTGCCATAACTAAAGATTTTGCCTCAGGGGAAATTTATTTCAGAGGGAAACATAATCAAAAAGACTGACAGGCCTTTCAGCAAAACTGATTTAAATCTTGGGTTTGTAAAGATACCCCGATGATTTTTTCCTAGCTCATCAATAATACATGCTTGGGTCTGGTGAGGATTTCTCAGAAATGTGTCATTCTTCCAGGGAGCGTGTCCTATTGATAGAGCCATAAGCCACTGCCAATTAATCAGGGCATAATGCACTGTTCAAAAATGAGCATGAGCTTTTCATGCCAGTCCTCTTTGATTCATGCCTCCGCTCTGATTCATGCCAGTCCTCTTTCAGATGAGCAGCTGTTTGTTATGAGCAAATTACTTTATTGCCCATGAAAGGTGAAAACCAGCCTGAGACATTGATGGGCTTTGGTGCAAAGAGAGTAGAATCTTCATCAAAATCTCAATTTCCTGCTTGCTTCCTATGGAAGAAACTTTGCTCTCTCACATCTCAGTGGCACAAAGCAGTGAACAGTGGCAAACTGGTTTGAAGCAACAGTGCCCTGAATGTATGGGATCCCCCCAAGACGCCTGATATGACCTGTGAAGTCCTTGTATTACTGGTGGATCCTTCCCATCACTGATGTGCTTCCAGTCAACAGGCAAGGAGCAGGTGTTCTCAGCAGTGTGTGCACCTGAACAGTTCTCCTGGGAAATTCAGGAACAGTAGTTGGAGGGATTTTTCCTAAAGGTTCTGATCACATGCCCCAAACAATCTTGCTGGTAAAACAAGAGCAGGAGGGCAGCACATGTCAGGAATGGTCATTACTCATGCTTAAAAAATGAGGTACCAGAACTGGCCACTGGGAATAGTGGTGACTCTGAGCTCTCCCACAGCATGTCCTCTGCCACAGGCAGAGGGCTGGAAGGCAGGAAGCAGTACCTCATTTTACTGAAGCAGAAACACTGGGGAGTGACCAGTTCGGGGTCAGCAGTGGAACAGCTGGGATTAGGATGCAGTTTATCAGAGCCCCAGACAAATCACCCACCTGACAACTCCACGTCTTCTCACTGCTTGTGCTGGGCTATATCTTTTTTCTGACTTGCACTCTCAATACTGCAGTGCTAAGAAAGTGCTCTCAGCCAAGGTCTCAAAGAGGTTAAAGCAGTAATATCCAGAGAGGGAGTAACAGGGGCATCTATAAAACTAACCATTTCAGAGCACTAATTTCATCAGCAAGCTAATTGCAAATACTGTATCTAAGAACATTTCCAGCCATCTGCAGGAAGGGAATGTCACAGTGCTTGAAAGGCATCTAGTATTTATGATTGTGGCTTGCTGATACATAAATCTGGCACAGTGAGTTTTGGATGCCATTATGATATCATGCAGAAGAAATCTCCCCTTGCTTCGGAGATATTTACACACCACCTTTATTGTGGTATCTCAATAATTCCTTGTGTGTGTAAAATCCTGCTACATTTCACCTCTGTTTTTGAATATTGAACTGAGTGAATACAGAGATATTGCTAATCCCTACAGCAGGACTTGACTGTGCCTGTTGTTACATGGTAAAACTGTGATCCTGCAAGGAACAAAATTACTGGGTCCAAGGCTGATACTCTGCCAAATGTATTTCCTTCTTATTGTGGATCCAGGTAAATGTTTATAGTCTCAAACCACTTTCATCAGACTCAGTCCTGAGTTGACATGAGTATCAAAGGGACCAAGAAAGGGTGTATGTCTGTGCCCCATTCTGAGTAAAAGCAGCAGCCATGTCAGGAAAGTCTTTGCTCTCTGCATTCTGTGTAAGTTGAAATTCTCCCTTCCTAGAGCTGGAGATTGTGACAGGCACCAAATCTGCTTTGCTGGAAGGTAAATAATTTTTATAAAATACACAGGGCAAGATTCACTATGTGGTACAGTTTGGTTTTTGGTTTTTGATGCTCCCTGAAACAAGCAATGACGTTTGAGCTCTAAAGGAACCTACCACCCCATTGGATAGAGAATTTGCCTTTCAGTCTACTTGGAATCAGCTCTTGATGTTTATTGCTCCCTGGGAACCGAGTTTTGATGTTTTGACTGTCTCACATAACTCTAAACCATCTGTATTTGTAAGCAATGCTTTTCAGAGATTTGCATATAGTGTATAAATAAATTTAGTTGTGCTTACCTTTTTCCTCCTGTGCAAAGGTGACTTGTAAGGACCTGATATATGAAGCTACCTGATGAGGTGGGAATGTAACAAATAACCTGCAATCTCTCCCTTCCATTTACCTGTTAAATAGTTATATGTCTGCATACAGACTGGAGGTTTTGTGAGTTGTGAGCCAAAGAACTTGGAATTTGACACCGGCACAGGCCCTACTTTGCAACAGCCAGCAGCCTTTTAAAGAGCAGCCAAAATTATTTTTAAAAATACTTGTTTGTGAGTCAGTTTAATGAAGGACATTGTCCCACTAATCCTTGTTCTAACACTTGTTATGACACTTCCCTCACGTGATGAGCAGTGGAGACCTTATATTGTGAAGTCTTAAAAAATTTGTGCTGAGACCGACGTCTTTCCAAGCATAACATTTCTGTCTTGAAGACGGGGTGAAGTTATTTCATCCAGGCTTAAGGCTAAATAATCCCAGGGGTCAAGACTGAGCTTGCAATGTAGTTCTTAAAATATTACCCATTTGCTTCTAGAATAAAGCAGTTGAAGAAAACACACTTCTTGTTTCTTGATAATTTTAGCATGCAGCTATCAGTGAGACCTTAATGTCACGTGTGAAGGGAACAGAAACCTTACCCCAGAAATAGCTCACTTTAGAAATATTTATTAACATAATAGTCTGGACTCCTCCTGACTCCTCCTACTCCAATCCTGGTAGACGATTTGTCTGGACAGATTCAATGCTAGGACTGAGCACTATGGATTTTGTCACAGTTCTCTTGGATTTCTGGGATCTGGTTAACATGTTCTTGAGATCACAACCTATGGTTGGAGCAGAGAGCTGCACAAAACTTTCTTCTCCCACTGACTTTAGTAAGAGGTGTAGAAGCTAAGCACCTCTAATAAATAAATGTACATGTATCAAGTGCTTGTCATAGTAAATGGACAGAAGTAGATGCTGAATCACAGCATTTTGCAGGGACACAGTTGGATCTCTCACTGCAAACCCTGGCAGATCACTGGGTCGTGCTTTTCTTATAGTCTGTGTTTTGCCTGCCCTATATGCAACAGAAGATCTGTACTTTGAAAAGCCTAAAGGATTTTCATGTGAATATGTGGACAGAGTCCTAGAAGTGTTTTCCCACTTTGCAATCTTGACCATGCTCCGAGAGCTGAACCTCTCTTGTCTGGGGAGCTGAGCCTCTCTCATTGTTTAGGGCAGAGGCTGGATGGTTATGCAGTATGAAGTCTGCTTCTCCTGCTCTGACACTGCTCTGACACAGGCTATGTGATGAGATGATGTTGCTGCTGGGAACACCAGAAGGGTTTTTTAACACTGGTGTATTAATTAAGGGTGTCTTAGAGCTGCAGTTGTGAGATTGGTGATACTGGTGACATACAAACTGTGACTAGATCATAAACTCTGTATGTCTCCTGTATGTACTCTGTATGTGCTCCTCCCAGCAGAGATGATCCACAGGGATGACCCAAGAGGTGAAACAGGTTGAAGACAGTTAAAATAAGCAGCACACAGTCAGTCAATCTCCATGAGCAGAAGAGCAGAACCATGAACACAAACAAAGCTTTGCCACCAGGCCTCCCAAAACCTGAACCCAGCTCACTGAAAAAAAATAGAAAGCCCAGTTCATGTAGGCTGAGGTCCCAATTCAGACATAAAGTTTCTTCTAGTCTTTCATGCCCCTTCCCAAGACAGCCACTGTAATAATAACATTTCTGTCACAGCCGCAGGAGGAATAGGGTCCAATTTTCCAAAGGTGTATGAAGAAGGAAGGAAAATTTGCGTCAAGTTATGAAGTTCTAACAATTTCACAGAAGGCCTGTTAAAGAAAACAGGCATTACCTTTTCTACTGTAATAATGAAAATGTTAGCTTTTGTCTGTCCTACAAGAGTGCTATTGATAGGACAATACTTTGACCTTTATACTGTGAGACAAAACACTGTTTGGAGGAAAAACCAGCAGATTCACCTGATTAGTGGACAGCATTCTTAAGGTTAATTCCAAATTATGAGGTTCCTTTGAAAATGAGATCCTGAGTTAAGGACAAAATTCTCAGCAGTCATGGAATCACTTAGCAATTAAAATCTAAGCAGAACAGTAAGTGAAAAAGGACCACAATTTTGACAGAACAAGGGTAATTTTTAACACAGATGCACTTGCTGTTTGTAGAAAAAACAACCTGCTTGTTCATGCCAGAGCTCACAGTTCAGAATGCCTCAGTGAAATGAAGAATGAAATAACCTGCTAAGTGAACTTCAGGATGGTTCAAAATTGCTGAGACCTGGATAAGGGTGGGGCTTTGGCCCAGCTTCCCCCATGATAGTGAATTGGCAGAGTTTGCATAAGGGAACCCTGTTTCATTGACTGATAGTTCTCTGCTGCTTTAGAGCACCTAAACATCTGCTTTTAATTAAACCAGATGTTAATTCCCTTAGCCTGAGCAAGTCCTTTCTGCCTGGAAATAGGCTTTTTTACATAAAACATTCTTCCAGCCTCCCCTGCTGGGGTAGCTCCGCTTCATCTGTCATAACCTTTGCCCTACATTCAGGATTATTACAAGATTTTATTACTGCTTGAAAAATATTGTGCCACGTTTCACCAAAAGTAGCTTTTCAAGAACACTGATTGCAGTTTATTGTGAACACCTGGGTATAAAATCACCACCTGAGGCATCAGGCCATGGATTTAGGGATGGTAGGAAGCATTCCAGATTACTTGTCCTTGCTTTTTTCTTATTTAAGGAACTGGACATGAGGCTGACAGGTTAGTTGTTTGGGAGGATTAGTCTGAAAAGAAGCAGGGATAGCTGCCACATAGAAAGTAGTTTAGTCTGTGCCACTGAAGTGCATTTCCCCATGGTGTTGTTATTGTTGGAGATCTAACTAGAAGTTCTTTAATGTGTTGTTAATGTTCTTTTGATTTGGGTTTGTTTTTTTGGGGTTTTTTTTGTTTAGGTTGGTTTGGGGTTTTTTTAGTACCCTGTACTGAGACATTTGTTACTTAGAGTATTTGTCTTGATCTGGAAACATCAAGGTGTATTTCTATTTAAAAATAAAAATTTTCTGCTTTTACCTGAAGGGAACAGGAAGCAACTGTTGTGAGCTGCCTGAAGACTTATGTTAGTTACTTAGCCTAGGCTAGTGATATCCTAGGGAATCTTGCCTGCAGGTAGCTTCTGCAAATGTGTTAATTTTTTCTCTGTAATATGTCATTGAAGGACATATTAAGGCATGGAGAGTTAGTGACTTGGAGGCTGAAATAAAGGAAGGAGACTTCAATCAAGGCTGGAATTGAGATTGCAGCAGTCAGCCAGATATGACAACTACCTGGCAGCAGAGCACAGGACTTAAAGAGCTGGTCTATATCTGTCATCTGCTACAGAACCAGGTAAGTTTGTTTACTGGCTAAACAGGCTTTTATTCTGAAAGGTTAACATGGTTAGAAGGTACCTCAATGCAAGCCTTTCAGTTTCAAGTCCAGACTTAGCTTGTTTTTTGTCTTAACATTGCCCTTTTACCTCAACTGCTTTTTCTTTCTAATTTAATTTGCCTGGTGCAGGTACAAATGTCAATTGCATCGTGAACAGTGAAGCTCTTTTAATCATTTTTGGTATATAGATTGTCTGTTTCTCTGATCCTAGTAATCTTACTTTGCAGCCTGTGCTCGTTTCTGTAGATATTTCCTCAATGTAAGTCTCTGTGTTCTGCCTTACGTCCTTGTATAGAGTCACTCTTGGCAGTAATTGCAATTATTTTGCTCTACAACACATCCTCAGGTTGCATTTGCACTTCTGAGAACAGACTTGTGTTGGGAGCTCACTGTAATGCTGAGAGGACAACATTGTCATCATCCTCCAGCAGTGCCAGCAACCCTTGGTTTCTTCAAAGGGCACTATTGTGTTTTTAAATGGTACCTCAGAAGTATCATAGATGGGCATCTCTCTTGATATTGTGGAGAGCAGTACCTCAGTGGAGCTTGTGCACTTAAATTACACATACTCCTGAGTTTATGCAAGGGCCGGATTCTGCTCCTCACTGCTATGGTGTCTAGCTTAAAAACTCTACATCTCCACAATATTGAACTAATATTGAATTATTAATAACATAACATCTATATGCCCTCTCTATCGCCCTCAAATGCTCAGACACAACAACAGCAGGACAATAAGGAAAGATGTAGGGAGTTGTTTTATGTACTCTCTGGAATAATGGTTTGTGGTGGACTTCACCAATTTTCCTGTTCAGTGATAATTTACCTTATGCTGATGACTGCTAACATTTATATTCATTCATTTATTGTCAGCTGACAGTTAGGGGTATGAGTTTCATGTTAATTCCTTGTTTCTGCTCTTTTGTCATTAGGAGACCAAAAAAAGGGTAATTTTAATAAGTAAATATATTTTTTATATTTGTTTATTCAACTCTTATTACTTACCGAGAATTACTCAACATCTTCTCTACAGTGCTGTGTAGGACAAACTAAAAATAATGAGGTTGTCCTACTCCAGTGTGATCAAGAGAGGAACTAAGCCAGACGAATACAATTAGGCAGGCTGGAGCATGAACAGCATCCAAACCACACAATCGGAATTCCCTCTGGCACAGTAGTGCTCAAAGAACATGCCATACATTCACAATAACTACAGAGGGTCAGGAGCTCAGCTTTATAGCTCGTTGGAGAAAACTGACTTTTCACACTAGTACTCCTACCAGACTCTATTTGGCTTCTTGTTCTGCACTCTCCTTGGTAGTTTAAGTCGATAAAAAGTCCATTGTGGCAGTATAGGAATGAGATTCTTTTTTCAGAACTTAGAAGGCAAAAGTTCAATGTGGGGTACTTTTCCTCCATTTAGTATGAAGCTTAAATATTTGTTAGAAGCTTCTATAAAACAACCTCTTTGGTGAACTTGTGATAATGGGAAGCAATTGTAAATACTGCAGCAATTCTGGTAAGATCAGTCAAAATACTTCATCCAAATTACATGTTAAGTACCTTCTGCTTTATCATAACATTGTCTGCATTGTCAGTATGGGGCAGAATTTTTCATTTTCCTGCTCTGAAAGCCTGTCCAGTTCTACTGCACGTTGTTAAACAGATGTTGCATTTCACCCAAGAGCTGGTTGTGTTTCAATACTGGATAAAGTGGTTCCTGTAAATAAGGCTTGCAAAATGCTTTCTGTCTGAGCAGAACTATGGGCCAGTTTTTATTACATGCTGTTCTTATAATTATAGGATCTTTTGCTTAATCAGGATGTGCTTAATTAGGATAGCCTTTTAATTGGGACATCTCCCAAGGAACCAATTTAGCTTAATGTTATTAGTACTATCTAAACAGGGCAGCTTAGGAAAAAAATCGCTTTTAAAAAATAGGACCCCATCAAAAGGAAAGATAACCTGATGTTTTGCTGCTCTAATGCATCCAATCCATTTCTCAAGGAGCTGCAGGGATGATCTCCTCAAAGTAACACAAGACAAGCATAATTCTTCTGTTGTGAAAGTGTCAGACATAACCTTCACTCCTTCTATTGGCTTCCACCTCCTTTTACCAGAATACTCCAGCAAATGAGACCCATGAACTTCATATTGCACCCAACAGGAAAAAAAATCTGCCAGATATAAATGGCAGAATGGAAAATGCTGCCAGATGTTAATCTTGAAAGTGTTTGGAAGGATATGAAATAAAGCAACGAGTAACAGGTTTTGAAAGGAGAGTTGCTCAGACAGACATTCCTAATAAAGCTGTAGGTCATTGAGGTGTTTTATTAATATTTTAGTAGAAAAGAAATCTAATTGTTCTATCTTAGGTTTTGGAGTTAGTATCGTTGTGGTTATACATTCAGCACTGTCCAATGAGATACCTCCACCAAGCAAAATCTGTTGTTTTAAGGAAACAGAATCATGCATGTTAGGTCTAAATTTCAATAAGTTCAAAAGCAGTATTTTTGGTAATAAAATTTAAAACTCCACAGTTGTCAGCAAGGTAGTGTGATCCTAGATGGGCAGTATGAGCCAGCAGCTGAACTAGAGCTGAATTTTCAATATCAAATACTAGTGAGAAACTTGGACTGAAAGAAAGCTAAGTAGTGGACAGACTTCCAGTAGGTGTAAACCAGTCACATCCCCTTGCAATTTCTGCAGACATTGCAATTGCTGCTGGTTTTCATGTGTTGAAGATTTTAGCAGAAGACAGTGAGATGAAGCAGCAATACAATTTGCCTGTGCACGATGGCAGCACTGGAACAAAGTTGGCCAGGGCAGTGACGGAATTTCCATCCATGCAGATATTAAAAACCCCATCTAAACATAGTCCTGAGTATCTTGCTTGTGGCAACCCTGCTTGAACTCAGGGGTTGGACAAGGTAGCATCAAGAGGTCCCTTCCCTCTTCAGCTGCTCTGTGTTTCTGTGAAGTTTCTGATAACAGTCCCCTCAGTATAGGTAAAGTTCAAATACAGACATTGTGGGTTTAGTTGACTTTGGTGGTAAAGCTCATCTAAGAAATCCCAGTCCCCAACATTTCCCTCTGCTTTTTTTTCCCTGTGTAAAGTCACTGTCTCTTTATTTGTGATGATAAAATTCTTTATAGGGTCACTGCATTAACTGGATCAATGATAAGACAAAGTTAAAAATAACAAACTGGGGTTTTAAAATAATATTTTTTTAAGTCTTATTTTTAAATGCGTGTCAGTTCAGCTATGCAATTCCCAGCTCTGCTGGGATGTACTGTCACAGCCCACAGGATGATGAACAAGTCATCATGTATAATTGCACACTGACTTTTGCTGTCTCTTGCAGAAAGCAGGACTATATGTTATCTGATGTTAACTAACTGAAAAAATCAGATCTCTGTCTTCAGCTCACTGTACATATTGGGTGGTCTTCTTATGGAGATAGAGCATACAGAACCTTTGCTTTCTTTAGGTGCAGCTGAGGAGGTCTAATGGTTAACCAAATAAGAATGAAAATTGCATGAAAGCATATCTATCAAGTTCTGCACAGGCAGGTGTTCCTCAGGGGCTGGGTGGTTCATTAGTACTACAGAGCCTGCAAGAAATAAACTAATTCAAACTAAGTTAATTATAAAATCAAGTGACTCCCCAAGAAGGGGAATCATTTTAATTGTTCCAGTTGTGTGATTGCCCATACTTATTTAGGTCGCCTTGTACATCCCCATCTGCTTTCCAGTGCTCTTACCCCTGAGTCTATTCTGGATTGAACATGCTGGAGCTGCAGTTTTCAGAGATTTAGTTATGGTTAAGGTGAAAATGGATTATTGATTAGTGTGCTGGTGTAGGACTGGGTTCAACAGCTGCTCAGATACAAGCTCCCTGTGTGACTTTAGCATGTCACCTTGGAGCTGAATTTAGTATTAGATTTAGATGGAGCTTGGGCATCTACACTCCAAAAAAGGATCCTCAAAGTTTTGCCTAACCTTAGACCTCTGCTTTGTGTCACTTTCCTGGTTCCTCTGAAATCCTGCTCTGACCATGTGGGAATACTCTTGGTTTTGTCACCACTGATGAGCCATTCACCTTCCCAGTCCCTGCTGCTGCCTGCAGAATGGAGCTGCCCAGCCTGTGCCTCCCAAAACCCTGCTCCATCAGGTGTGCATCAGCAGCGTGGGCAAGGCCATGCCCTTCCCTGACTGGACTGCTGAGCAGCTGGTGTATAGGCAGTGTGTGAAAGGCCCCTCCTCACTTCCCTGCACAGCTTCTGCAGCAGCACAAAGCTGTATTTGTAGCACACGTAGGTGAGCAAAATTATCAGCCTGTGTCTTCAGGGCTCTGAAAAGAGAAAGGTAAGGTGTGCACCTACTTAATTTGTTAGTGTATTCTGTTCTCAGAAGTTAGTTATCTGCACATCCCTACTGTCTTGTGTGGCAAAGAGCAGGTCTGTGGCTGTGTCTGCACTGTGAATGTGTGAACGTCCATGCATGTGCTTGTGGCATGTAGGAAAACATCCAGTGGTGTCTGAGCTCATGTGCTCCTGTAGGTGGAAATTAAGAGTAGTTGCCTACACTTAATTTCTGTGTATCCTCATGGCACTGGGAGGCCTGGAGTTTATTGTAGGAGATAACTGCTGCTGGCAGTTATTTACAATTGAAGCATATTAACAGAGGATGCAACACAGACATTCTTTCCTAACAAAGCAGTGATTTGTAAACCTCTATTAAAACAGTTGACAGTGTTCTCCTGAATAGATATTATAAATGCTATTAAAAAAAAAAAGTTTGATAAAGAGTGGGTGTTCCTGGAAGCTGGTACCACTTATTGACCCCATACCTCTTAGTAATTTGTATTTAGTTATAAAAGGATATATTAAACAGTGTTTGCTCTTAGTATAAAATAGGAGATTGCTGCTGATAAGTATGCTTAAAATAAGCACCAGAGTGGTTCTTTTCATTCCCTACCTTTAATAACAGACTATACAGACAAAAGTGAATGCAGCCAGTTAAGCTCATGGCTGAATCATAGCAACAGCATCAATTGATTTGTTTCCAAGTCTAAAAAGAACTAATAAAGACTTTGCATGATCTCCTAGATACAAGAGAATTATGGTTAATGTCTTAAACCTGTCCTTTAAGCTCAAACACTCTCTCTGTGTGCTCAGATGCTGCCTACTATCTCTTTCAGGTGAATTCTATTTATAAAAATTGATCCTGAGTTAAGCTGGTTGAAACAAAGGCACGTTCCTTCTTATTAAACTAAGGAGAAGCTATCAGCAGTTCAGAACTGCCCCAAGCCTTTTACCAGTCACAGCAGTGCACTCCTTTGTGCTTTGCAGTGTTTATCATTACTGTTCCTTTTTGTTCTTTCTAGTGAAACTAACGTGTTGACCTAGGAAGTACTGCACGGTAGAAAATTTAACATCAAACCACTCTTATTCCTCACATAATTTGAAGTAAACAATTTTTTTTACTGCATTCGACCTGTTTGCAGAATGAGGGACTTTTTTTTGTCCTTGTTAGTTGTTGTTTGAAATTTTTCAAAATAAAAAATCAATTTTCTTAAGGACCTATTTTTAAAATGCACTGTGTACGTTTGTTCCAAGGCCCAGATCCTGAGAATGTTTATGATAGATCTTATGTATATTTTAATCCTGGAATGCTGTGCATACTGTAGTTCTAACCAATTGTGGTTTGTGAAAAACTGACCAGTGAAAATGTTATGAAGCACAAAACCTCAAATTGTCCTCACTTAAACCTTAACCTTTGCAAATCTATAATGTAATATATTCATTTTGCAGTGCAAATAATTGAGCATAAGCTGGATCAGGGGTTTGTTTGCAAATACTTTGCCTGTTGCTCTGAATACAGGTAGAACACTTCATTTTGTTCCAGCCAAGTAATTCCTTGCTTCCTTCCGACAAACAATAAGATACTCCCTTATTTAGAAGTGTCTGTAAGCAACTCACCCAGATGCTGAATGCAATTACAATGCCATGAAGCTTTTCCTTGCTGTGCATGGGAAACATATTCATCCTCTCAAGAACCACCTTTCATAGACTATTTCTGAGGCAGAGCAACTGTATTAGCAGTTTGTAGGTTTAACAGAAGGCCTTTTTGTCTGCTCAAGGAGATGAGCTTGCCTGTAGGGAGGCTGTGCATGCCTGTGTGTTGTGTCATATGCCGCATGGGGCTTGTGGAAATATGGGCTATTATGAAAGGACATTGCGCAATCTGGGACCGTGTGGCTGCATCTCCCTCATGGATTTCAGCACACGCTGAATTTTAAATGGGACTGGTGGTATTATTTCATTTCACCAGCTTTAAAAACCTTTACCACAGTGCTAGCCAGCTTCTGCTATTTTTATAGCCTGGGAGCCTTCCCAAAATATAGCCCTGGGGGTACATGCGCGTTATGCTCCTGGAGCAGTCTGTGTATTTGTGAGTTAAAACAAAAGACTTTGCTTGACTGTGTAAATTCCTTCGAGTTTAACATACATGCTGAGAAGAACATAACTTTCCTCAGTTTTTCAGCTCTCTGCTGTGAATGCAGGGTCTTTCAGGAAGTGGTTATATTGGTCTTTAGGACATCAGGAACTTTTCTACAATCGATCTTTAATATTAAGAAATATATGGTGTATGTAATTAATTTTAGTCATTAAGTCAGCATATCAACCAGATGAATCAATGCTCATTAGCTTACTAAAAGCATGGCATCAGACAAGTGCATTTTACATGCAATCACCTTGTAGAAATGGAATCAAGACAAATACTTACGAATGATGAAGTAGTATTTGCCCACTAGCTCCCAAGAGGGAGAATTCATATTCATAGACTGGATAAGGGACACAGTAAATCGTGAACTAAGTTACTATATTCCAAGGACGGAATTTAAGAACAAAACCTAGTCCTATTTTAAAGAGTTACAGTGCAAGTTCCATGTTTTCTGTTAGCATGCCTTTTGACTGAAAATCCATCTTTCTACTGTCAGTTTGTATCTTGTGATATTCCTCTAAAAATACTTATTCATATTACTATTATGCCATCATTTTATGTGTATCATGGCTTTTTTTTTAGTATTATATCTGGTAATCTGTGTTGCAATTTCTACTGAACAAAATACTTCCTATTATATGTGATGAATACTGTGGCACTATTTAACTGAGTATTGTTTTACAAACGGGTGGTGGGTGTCATCAACTAAAGTTCTATAAAGAAAAAACAAAAGGTAGACATCTCTGGAATTAAATTTCAACACAGCTTTCCATCATAAAATCTCTGTGATGCTACTGGGTTTCATATAAGCATTTATTGGAAGGACAACAAAACAATTCTGACTAAGGCCTAATGAGCATTGTCTGGCAGGAAAGGCATAGTACAGAAGTATAAATCTCAGGTTTATTCTGCTTATGACTTCCTGAATTCAAATAAGTGGCTTTATAGAGCAAACTGAGAAAGAGAGGGAAGATCGTAAAAGCTCTGTGGCTTTTGATGCTCATACAATATAAACCCAGATTACACATCATACTAAGCATCAACAATTTACATTGAAATCAATACTGGTATGAAAATCAGGCCAGTGTTTGATCGAGTAAGAAACTTGAAGAGAGTGGCCTGTAAAATGAAATGCCAGGTGATCTTGTGAGAAGACGCTTGGGTCACAGCAAAAGGATCTCTGAAGGGGTCCTCAGGGTATGACATCTTATTTCACAATAATCTCTCACCAAATGTCAGTCCTCAGATGTGTGTGCACTCTGTGTTTGCACACAGCAAACCCATGCTGCAGATGTGACTGATGGCTGTCACAACATTGCTACCAACCCTTGTGGAAGTTTATGCCACATGCCACCAGTGCAGGCAGGCAGCTACTGCTATTGCACTCTTCCCTTGCGTGTGCAAGTACAATAAACCAGACCTGGTAATAGCACAATCTGCAGTCATTTCTAGTACCTTGGTTTACTTTCTGTCAAGCCAGGTAACCCAGTCAGAGAAGTTTACCAATACTTTTAACCCAGTCAAAGCATTTTATGAAGTTCAGTAAAATTTTGTTAAATGTCCCACATTGGTTTTCATCCCAGCAGTGTCAGTTACTTTCTGGCTGTGATTCTGGTTGGGGTTCAGGACACTGTGCCACACAGGACCCAGCTTCCTGTGCAATCTGAAAAGTCTATGAAGGTAATTTGAGTTCTGGCATCAGAATATTCCAATGTTCCATGTTGAATTTTTGGTACTTTCCTGTCCTCCATTGTCAGCTGCACTGCACCGTTGTCCTTTGGAATAATGTGTCAAATTATTAATCCTTCACACGTCAGTGGCTCTTATCACACCATACACTTGTTTTCTCTTGATAAACACTAGTTGAGGACTAAATCTTATGTATTTTATACTATGAAGAGTATTACATCATTTTACAGAAGCAGGCACAAAGAAGTGACACAGACAATATTACTTTATTTGTTATTATAAGATTCCTTGTAGTGTGCTATTTATATCACAGAATAAGTTGTTCTCTTGCTCTGAAAACCTTACTGTCTTCTTATAATGTGTCACAAGAGGCAAGATTATGAAAAACTTTTTTTAAAAAAGGCAGTGTAAGGTCTTAAAATTGTAGGAACTCATGATTTGCACAACTCCTGCCTATTTCTCCATCATTGCTTTTGCGACTCAGTAGCAGAACTTTAAAGAGTATACCCAAAACCATCACTGCATACAATGAACACAAAAATGCTCAATGCTTCTTGCACATTAACAGTATCTGTTATTTACAGATGGATAAGAGGTATGTAAGCTATTTCTGTTCTGTTACCTTCTGCTGGGACCGAAGAAACCTAGCCTCCCTTGGCTGCATAAAGCCTCAAAGTGACAAATAAAATGGGTCCTTCATCTATGCAAGCATAATTGCACCCAGCCTTGTGACTTTGCCTTCAGAGGGAACAGGGAACAGTTGCTACAGAAGTTCTTAAAAAACTAACAGGGTAATATCCTCTACTGCATCTGTGCACAGCAGCATAAGCCTTGGTGTCTGCACAGAATGAAGAATCGGTACAGATACCTTTCCTGTTACATAGTCAGTCCTTTGATACCTAGATATATTTATTTTTCTGTGTTTTTTTTTTAAGTTTATTTAGTTACTTAGGAAATTTTAGTGGTTGAAAAACATGTATCTCAGGATGGTAAGTAGATGGATAGACTGCAGCTGGTTGGGAGTTCTGAGGATCTGCATTTTTGCAGTTAGATGTATGGGTGCAGCTTGGTGGCTTTTAGTGTTTAAATCCTGTAGTTTATCCAGTCCAAAGTCAGTTAGCAATAAACAGTAGTTGACTCCAAACTTGACACTTTGCTTAATCACGAGAGGAAGATAACATCCGTTTGTGTTTGTCTGTGTTAGTGTAAAGTTGGATCTGCTTGCTTTATGTATCTACTTGTGTTCATGGAAACAAATGGCCACGTGAATTACAGTTAAACAGTGTCAGATCTTGCTCATATTTCTACCCTTTGCAGGAAGAACTCGGATCTGATGCACAATGCCAGTGCATTGCTCTAGTAGCAGGTCTCTGCTATACTGTAAGCACTTTACCAAAGGTTTTCACGTAGAACTAGTGACAAAGACAGGTTCATGGAAGTGCAAATGCTAAAGGTAATTGTGTTTCCATTTAAGACACTAGTGCTTGAAAAGTTATATACTTAAGACCATGTATCAGGTAATTTTCTGTGTTTGTGTTTAGCAGAGTATTCTTGCAATAGCTTTACAGACACCTTAGCTAGCTAAGTGCTGGAATTCTAACAAGTGCAAAAAATAGGCAGAATTACTCAATTACTTAAATTGATTCTAAATGCAAAACAATGACAAAGTTGAAACAGTATTTAGGCCTTGAAGTAATATAGCACAGTTTTGATGTAACTCACACTGATTAGGAGGAGCTGCTATATTTTGCGCTACTCAACATCCCATGGTGGTTTTGGCTACAGTAGCAAATTTCAAGATGCATCTAATATGAGTCCTCTTATTCTGTGTTTCTAGTAGACTCAAAGTCCAGTCTAGAAATCACATTGCATGCAAACTAATCAAGAGAAACAACTTCTCAGCATAGCATATCCAGTAACAAAGAAAATAGAAAAAAGCTGGAATCCATTTGAAGAAAGCAAAAATGTCTTGCCACATAGTTGAGGAAGATATAAAAGGTAATCACACACAAAGTCTCTTACTAAGATATACAGGTTCTGGCCAGAATTACAGGGGTGGCTGCATAAAAAAAGCTTCTGCCATAAGATTCTGCACACAAGAATTCAAGGCCAAACTTGAAGTTTTACCACTGAAATCTGTGCACCCAGCTCATGGCAAGGGGTTAACTTTTATTTCTGCCAGCTGAGGATATGATAGTTCTTGCTGCCTTATGACATAGGGTTGAGCTCTTGTCCTCAGATACTCTGCTCAGCATCCATATTCCTGTCAGTTCACAGCATGGGAAGAAGTCTTTTCCTCACCTGTCTTTATACCAATTTGTCTAATCAGAGATCTGCCAGCTAACGAATTTCTAGTTGTTTGCATAACTATACACTGGATATCTTCAGCTCCATGCAAACCTGCAACAAGTAACCACTGCTTATCAAAGCACAATTCATGTTGGAAATTACCTCAGCTGACCACCTAGTCCAGTCTTCTGCTAAGGTTAGTTTAGGAAATCAGGACAGAATATGCTTCAGTATTTCATTAGCATTGAACTGCTTGGTCTCCTTTTTGCACTTGCTACCTGTTTTGGTTTTTTTAAAATCTGTACCTCAGTATGGCTTTCTTGGGCATGACTTGGTTTCTCAGTAGTCACTGAGCAATTTCTCTGGCTCCAGAGGTTAAAAAGAGTGTATAGTTTGTAGGTTTCATGAACAAAGGCTACAAATAACACAGTTGTGAAAAAGGTATGACCTTCATTTTACTAGAGCAATTGACAGTACTACCTATGTGGCTTGGCTTCAGCGTGACCTGGATTCCACCTGTGTATTTTCATTGACCTTCTATTGGTTTGTTGGAATTTCAGCTTCACCTGTGTTGCTGATGCCAGTGAGTGGGACTTATATCTGACATCGGGTTTTATTCTTTAAGAAAACTCAAATTCTCTATGCATATTCTTATTTCTTTGGAAGTGTAGCTACTCTGGATACACATGATTTCCACAAACAGGTTTTCATGCTCATTCTGACCTTCTGAATGAGATACTTTGCAATTAAAGTAACAAGAAGATGCTGAAGCAGAATGTCATGTTGCTACCAAGTCCTGGAACAACTCCTGTAATCTGGCCATCTTGTACCATCATGGCATGAAGTTGTAGCAGTGCAGAGCTTGGTGATTGACAGCAGCAGGAACTGACTCATTTCCATGTAGGTCTACAACTGTTTTTCACATGCTTTAAAATAGTTCTCAGTATCATCTCAATGCATTTTGAGTTTAATCCATCAAATAACATTTTCATTTGCTGCCATCCTTCATAAGTGACTGTCTTCTTTACATACCAGGGTCATTGTTCCTTGTCCCTACTTGCAGAGGCAATGACTATTCTCAAGCCTATGGCAGAGAGTGAAGTTTCATAGAAACAGGCAGTTGTTTTATGTGAAGATCTGAAAGATTACTGTTACTTAATGGGCTGTGAGAGGTGGTAAAAAAATTTGATATTTACATATCTCTGTTCCACTGGTGTGTCAGCTGTGCATAAAAGTCTTACTAATACTGAAAACTGAGAGAGTCTTCTCCAACACATTTGGCAGCCTGCAGTGATGAAACTGGAAATCTGGTTTTCTACTGCAGCCATGGTAGAGATACGAGTTTCACTGATGAACCCATGTCAGCCTCTGTGCAGCCACAGCTCAGTCACTGATCTTAGAGCAGCTGCTTATACATCAGCCCAGTCTCCTCAGTGTCCGTACCACCTCAGTGACACGAAAAGCTTGTGCACCACTGCAGCAACTGTGAACATTTACAACATTACTTGGCTTGTTCTTCCAAAAATCAGGTAGTGATGGCTTCCTGTTCACATCCCAGCTGTGGCATCACCAGTTGCTTTATATACCCACAGGTAATAATTGGTGTGTGGGGTCAGTGCACCCTTCTGAAATATTTTCTGCTCGTTAGATAGAATTGTGCCTGCAGTTCAACATCAGTGACCCCTTGGAAATTTCAGTCTGCATGGTGGATAAAGGCAAATGATCATATTCTTCCATTGAGGCAGTTACTGAATTATGCTGGCAGCTCAGAATCAGTGACTTCACTTCTTTTTTGAAGTTGCTGTTGAGGAAACCATAGATAACAGGGTTGACACAGGTAGAAGCCATAGCTACCAGGTGGCACAATGAGAAGATCAGGTTGTGGTGGCAAGGCGAAATGATTTTGTAATTCCAGTCCACAATGGTGTTGAAAACATGCAGTGGTAGCCAGCAAACAGCAAAAGCAGCAACCATGGATGCTAGCAAAATGTTTATCCTTCTCAGCTGGACTGCTCGGTTGCTGTACTCACTCTTCTCAAACATGTCCTTTCTCTTCTGCAGGCGTAAGTAGATACGCAGGTAGCAAAGGATAATGAAGAACAGAGGGATGCAATATTGCAAGAGCAGTAAAGTGGTAGTGTAGATAAGTTTGTGCTGCTCAGAAGGCCATGAGTTGATACATATTGCCTTATCAGTGGAAAAATTCATGAAGTGTGAGAGCTGCTCATACAACTCATTAGACAAGATGGATGTGGTCAGAAAGGGTAGGGACATGAGACATGCTAAAGTCCAAATCACTCCAATTCCTAGGTAGGCTTGGGAGATATTTGGCCTCCAGCCAGTCGGGTTTATGATGAGCTGGTGTCTTTCCAGAGCAATAAGGACAAGGGAAAGGATTGACACTGTCACAGTTGTGCACTGAGTGAAAGAGGTCATTTTGCACATGACTTCTCCAAATATCCAGTAGTCCATCATGGTGTAAACAACGGTGAAAGGCAGGCAGACAAGACACATAAACAAGTCTGAAATTATTAAGTTGGAAATTAGGATATTGGTGACATTTGCCTTTTCCTTCTGCCTGGCAATGACAGCAATCAGACAGATGTTTCCCACAATGCCCAGAACAGTCTCCAAGCTGTAAGAGGTGGCCAGAAAGACAGTAAGGTCAGTGATGTTCATGCACTGATTAGAAATGTTCATAGGAAAGCTTCGGCTTGAGCTCCAGTTCTTGTTGATCAGGAAATGAAAAACATCATTTACAGCCCTTGTCTTATTCATCTTGAATCCCAAAATATTTATCCAAAAGGGTGGTAGTCAAACACAGTCTGAGTCTTCTGGAGCCAGCCTAAAAGCGTTATATCTGTTCTGTCTGGCTGTGGAAGATCTGGGTATATCTGCAAAGGAAAGGAAAAGAAAAAATATGTTTAGTTATGCTGCAAGAAATTAGTCAAAAGGGTAAGGAGGGAGACAGGGAAGTAAATGCCAGGGATTTTGTGTATATTCTGCAGCTCCCTCTTACATAGTTTATTAGATCATAAAATGGAGCCCTTTGCTACACTGTGGTATGAAAGTCTGTGCAACTCTATTGAATTATGACCATGTTTATTCATTGTGAGGTTGTCCCATGGATTTAAGAACATCTTAACTTCATTATTTCTCTCAGTGCAGTATCTTGAACATCACTAATGCAGTACAGCGGTGATAAAAGAAAACCGGATCAAAACCCACCCAGGGTAAAATTGTGTGCAATTCTGGTTTTGCAAGGTTCTGATCCAAAACTGGGCAGAGGACATCATGAGGCTGCATTTACCTTCAGCTGTGCTAAATATCAATGTGCAAAGCAAGGCATATTAGGTACAAAAAGGCAACATTAAAATATCTTCTGTGAAATGCATTTGTAATTGCAGCCAGAACTCACATTTGTGCAAGACAATCACCATGCAAAAATTCAGGCTCATTCTCTGGAAGGATATCATAGGAAAATTTTTAAAAAGTCTAAAATAATTCAAAATAATTTCAACATTTTCCAGCTTCTACACAGCTGTGATAAGTCATGGGAACTGCAGTCCAAATTTCTTGCTTCCTCATTCCGGATGAACTCCAGTGCCCACGAAGCATTGATATCTCCCCAAAAGTGACCGTGACAGGGTTTATCAGAAATACAGTCCAGTTCCCTGATTTTGGCTTTAATAGTGAGTGATTTTGATAGTGTCTTTTAATTCCTTCTGGGAAGATTTTTATTGATTCTCCCTCAGCATAATTTTGCTTTTTTTTTTTTTTTTTTAACAGATTTGTTGTAAAAGCATGTTCTATCTGCTAGACAGTGTTCCTGCACAGACAGATAGGTGTGCTTCAAACTCACTGCTGCAAGCTATGAGCTGGGACTTTCAGTGGGATTCAGGGAGCCGAACCCATGGAGTTAATTGGTGCTGCATACTTTTGGAAATCTCAGTCACAGGACTGCCTCGACTCTCGCAGATGACCCCTGTGAGCCATAGCAAAGGCTATTTTATAATCCTGACCCTCAAGTCCAAATCCTCTGTGTCCAGGAATCAAAGAAAAAAAATCTGACTCTGCTGGGAGTTCTCATCAGGCCAGAAGCAGTTCCGTGCTATACAAGGGCTTGTAGTATGAAAAGTAAATAAATACTCAGGGAATGACACTATTTTACCACTGCATGACACTTTCCTCAATGATTAAATATCACAAACAAGTTTGTGTGGTGGTGAAAAATGTCTGAGATTCAGAAAAAAACCACTGATCATGGTATGAATACATAAATAACATGGTATGGTGAGCTTATCACTTCAATTGAGTAGCATTTATTGCTGAACAACTACATGCCTAAAGATAACCAGTACTGTAAAAAAAGCACCCGCTATCCTATGCATTTTTCTTTGCCTTGTCTTTCCCATTATGAATTTTACTTTTTTCTAGAGATGTTGCCTCTCAGGAACTAAAGAAAGCAATAGTGTGCAGTAAATAAAAGGATGCTTTGGGATCATTGTTCTTCTTGATCAGCAAAAATGAACAAGTACAGTAAATTCTTTTGTTACTTTGCTAGACCTGTTGATTTATCTAACTCTATATCTCTTTATCTTTCTGTCATCTATCCATATCCATCTGAGGCAGTCAAGACAGTCACACCAGCAAAATATAGTAGCCCTTTCTTTCTCACAGTCTTTCATTTCCTCAGTAGTTTAAATCTTAATTAAAGAGGGGCAAAGAAAATTTTCCAAATTGAGAATATAGGCACGACTCCTTCTGTCTACTCATTTTTGTGTTGTTGCCCAATCCATGTGAACAGATTGATACACTTTCTGGAAGAAAAAGAAGCAGCAATGGTGATGTATGGATTACATCTTCACATATGGGGAGGGTATGGTGGTCTGTTTCAGTGTGAAAATGGATACAGAATGAAAAACCTTCAACCAGCCCCATCGTTTTTAATGATTGCTGACCAGTGGAGATGCTGCAAGAAAAACAGAGCTAAGGGATGGGCAGCCTGCAATATTATTTTGTACCAGTCAGAAGAGATAAGTCCTGGTCCATTTGGCCAGGACAAATAGATTTTGCTGTAAAGAAAACACGTGAGCTTTTTACTACGGTCCCAGCCTCATGTCCTTAGCTACAGTATCCTCAACAACAAACACATGGTTCTCTTTTGTTGCTTGAGAAATATGAAAATATGTGCAGTTATTACAAACATCTGTGTCCACAGAGAAAGCCCTCTCAAGGGTCCCAGACACTTTTGGACATGCTGAAGCAACAGTGAGAACTAATAATGCTGAAGGGAAAAAAAAAGAAAGTGGTGGAGCCACCTGAAAAGCAGAAGCCAGATCCCATAGGTTTATGGAGCACATTTCCAAGAGAAATATCAAAGACTGAGTGTGGCTGTGTGTTGGTCACTGATGGTAAGTGTGGTGGGGATAAAGAGCATCTCTGAAGGTTCTGCAATGTGTGTTGTTGGGTTAGGAGCTTCCTCTCTTTTAACACCTTGCATTCTATGGTATCCCCCACCAGGTTACTGGCAAGCACTTCCTGGGCATTCACTCTTATGGTACTGCCCAGAGGTAAATAAGGAGTTATCACCCTCTTATCACAGATAAGGGGACTGTGAGAGGGAGATGGGACATGGGTTGTTCAGTGTCTCAAGGGAACCTGTGATGCACTATGAGGTGTTTTAAACCACCTGATGTCTTGGGAAAAGTCAATGCATAGATCACCTGTGTCTGTAGTGCTCTTTAACTCTTGTTCCAGCAACCGTAATGTAAAAAGCAGTCCCAGAAAAACAGAAAAATAATTATTGCAGTGACCTTATACTTATGCATCCTGGTATGGTATACTTGGGTGGTGGATCCTCAAGGGTAGTCACTCCCAAATTATGTGTTTGGCTTTCAAGGTGTTTGGTTGCCATTCAGTTTATTCTAAACCAAGAGCCAGTAAAAAGCAATGTCTGCATATTCTGTTTAGACATTTGAATCAAAGGTGAGCTAATACAGCGAATCACCAGTGCAGTGGGAACAAGGGTGTTAGTCCTCTCATTGTGTTGAAGGTTTGTTGATTACCCCAGAAAACATATCAATGAGATTATGGTCTGAGAAAAAAACCAGCTTTTTTCCCCAGAAAGTGAAGCAATATTTACTTGGCTTGTAGGAGTAAGAAGTATATCTCCTAATAATCTGTTTGTTGAGGGAGAGAGAGTTTTGCTTGTTTTTTGCTCATTTGTCTTTAAAGAAGAAAGAGGAATCCTGTTCAGTACTCGTAATGAATATTGGGAAAGAGTTCACTAATGAAAACTAAGATGTTCATGAGAGTTTCTTCTCTAGTTAATGCAGCATGAGACAGCTTCTCTAAAAAGCAAGTGTCACAAAAGTCTGCAGCAAATTAACAGGATACCGAAGGAAGAAGACAATGAGCTTTCAGTATTAATCTTAGTGTCAGTTCAATTCCCCACATACATCTTTTGTAGACATTTATCACTCTTCTATTTGTGTTGGAAGCAAGGAAGAAGAGCAGGCAAAGTTTGAAGGGTTCATCTTGGTGAACAGCTCAGCCTTCCAAAGTAACAAATGTCACTCAGCTTGTCTCAAATAAAAGAAACCAAATTATCATTTGTCAGCTCAAAAGTCTTGCCCCAGGGCATTATCCTGTATTTCCCAGAAAAATTCCTCAAAGGAAAGGGAATTCTGCAGAAATGAGTCAGGGAAGAAAATAAAACCCTCAGTGGGTTTCAAGGAGACTGCTAGCCCATAAGTGGCTTCAAGCAGTTAATGCATGACTGCTCTTTTGAGAGACCTCTGGACTCAAAGACATCCTATGAAAACTCCTATAAAAACTTTTTTCCTAGAGGCAGGATAAAGCAGGGGGCTGCTACAGAGGCTGGGCTCAATGTGCCCACTGGAGAAGGGTGGGTCATTTTTACAAAGCTGATCATGATCATCCACTGCCTGTAACCAAATAACAGTCTCCATAGTTGTGATTGACAGTGGAAGCCAATTTCCACATCAGACATTAGTCAAAGAAAAAAACATGTTTGCAGTGTCTGGCTTCATTATCTGGTACTTAGAAGCACATGCTTATCTGCCTCAGAGCCTAACTAGTTGCTCAAACAACTGGCTTTCAGTCCATAAGACATTCTGAGAGAAGCAATTCCTAAAGACGGTGATTGTATTACTTATTTAAAGAGTTGCAGCACTTACTGGGAGTAAAGCTGCCTGTTGTCTGCTAGGAAAAAATAAAAAAGGAGCAATGGAAAGGTTCAACAGAATGCCAGAATTTATATTACAGATATTAATTGAGGTAGTGGGGACTGACTGACAGTGGTATCCCCTTTTGGCTGCCAATGACATTATCTCAGTAAAGCAGATTTGGCCTGTTTAGCCTTACATTCTAAAGAATAGTTGAAAATCACTTGGCTATTATTACTGCTTCCCAGGAAAGCAACACTTAACTAGAAGAGGAAACATGTCACTGAGTTTGCACAGACATCCCACAACAGTGTTAAATCCATAAGGGATCCAGTACAGTGAAAGTTAATTATGGACTCTTCACCTCTTTTTAGCTTTGTATTGCAAAAATATTGGGAGAAACTATATTAGGTCATTGAAAAAGTTATATAGGATAAAAATTTCTAGAACCTGCATAATTAGGGTATAGAAAAACTTGTGTATATTAACATGTTGCAAGTCTATAACATAAGGGGTAGCATAAATATCAAGGAAAGGGAATTCTTTTTCCCCCTCTCACATCTGCATGTTTTCTGCAGGAAACCTTTTGGAGCTTATGAAATTCTGTTATGAGTTAATCTTCTCTGATCCTGTAGAAAGCAGGGAAGTTTTACAAAAGCATTTACTCCAACTTTTTATTTTCTGGTTAAATTCATAACACCCTTACCAAAGACATGGAGCCAGCTCACAAAGGTAAAATGTGAATAGCAAATCAGCAGACTGGAGAATGGTAGTTAGTCCCTGATTTCTTAAGAGTAATGGCCTTTGTGACATGTTTGCTACCCAAGAGAAAAAAAATACATTTTACAAAGATGATCTTTACCAAAGGAAGTGGTGAATCTATAAAACATTGCAATGGGCACCTTAGCAGACAGTCAGGATATCTGGAGAGTTATGTGTTGTATCCTGTCTGAAGCTGCATTGGTTGTGTGAGGACCAAGAAATCTCAGGGACTAGGAGATAAGAAATGTTTTCCAGCGACCAGAGGCATCCAGGAAGGTTCTTTCTGTTACACCACAGGGTGGCAGGGGGCACACTGAACTGCAAAGGCCCCCAAGAAGCTGCCATCTCCCTCTTGCACCCCAAAAAGTTGCAAAGCTTTGCTCAGTAGATACAAGGGTTGGGCCTTTCATGACAAGTCAAACAGTCTTCATTTATCAAACATAGTCACCTGCTTTTTTAACAATAACAGTTATAACAAAAACATAATAAAGAGATGTGAGCTCTTGACAGTGTGAAATAGATAATTTAGAAAATTCTTACCAGTTACTGATGGAGAGAATCGCTGCTGTTGGTGCACATTTCTGTTCTGGAAGAAAGCAGAAATGTTGTAGGAGTGAAGTAAGATCTTTTGTGCTCTTGGAATCCAGGAGAGAAGCTGTGCTGGTTGTTTCTGTAGGTAATTTGGATGGCATCTCTCTCCCTCTCCCCCTCGCTATCCCGCCCTCTGTCCTTCCCTCCCTTCAATTTAGCCAATGAATTCTGCCTTATGATTATGGTCTGACTTTGAAGTTCTGGCTCCCTCTGCTGTCGTACAAATATACAAATTCTAGGGATACTTGGGAGGAATAACAACTTCAGAAAAGAGCTGTGAAGTATCTGGAGCACAGCATGCCCCTATGCTGCACATGAATGTGATCTCAAGTGAAAACAAAGAGACAAAATACAGACATAGAGCCTAATCATGTTCTCCTTACTGAGGCAAGATTTCTGTAGGGCTCCAAAGAGAATTTTGCCTCATACTAAGGAGGCCAGTACCAGTTTTCTCAGATTTTCCATTCCATCACAGACAGATGTTGAAATTTTCTTTTGGAAGGGTGCACACTAAAGTCCTTAGATTGTGAGTGGGGAAGAGACACACTCAGGAAAAGAACTCAGAAATGAAAGAGCACTGAGAAAGGTGGAAATAAAGGGGGGAAAGGGGTTTGTAGAAGTGCCAGATTTCTGTAATTTTTTTTCCCAGGTCTTTCTCATCAAAAACCAAGGTAGAAATCAGAGTTGCAAATTTTCCGATTGCATTGGGAAAATACACAAGGAGAATATTTCCAACAGCTGTACCAGAATAACCTAATTTTGGTCTTTATATAAAAATGGTTTTAAGCTATGGTCAGCTATGTAATTAGTCCAGTGGCTGATGCTGTTCTGGAGCCTTTCTTAAGTTGTGATAAGAAACAGCTAAATGCTGTTCTGGTGCCTTTCTTAACTTGTGATGGTCGCAAAAAGGTATTTTTTACTTGTAGGCATGTAGAATGTTAACAGAAATAAGATGTTTCAATATCAAAATAAGTGCAAGCTCATGTGAACTAAACTAACAGTGAAAACAGTTTTTCATTTATACTCTACTTTTTCTTTCATTTTTTCTGGTAACAGCTATTACAGATGTGATCATCTACTTCAAGAGCTTAGCAGACAGCTTTCCTCTTTAGAGAAATAAGCAAAGCAGACGTAGGGACATAGGGTATTTTGGCATTTCTTATGCCTTATGGTGCAGAGAAGCATAGAACTGAAATATATATAATGAACAGTGTAAGCTGGACAGTTGTCCACAGTTAACGATTTTTAGATCAGGTGTTGCTTCAGCTGCTTCTCATTTCGTGTTACTTTTTTTTTTCCAGCCTCCTTTTCAGAGGCTTTATTTACCAACTAGTTTAAACCAGCACCCCATATCACAACATTTCCCCTTCACCCAGGCACCCCTGAAGGAGACGAGTTTTCCGATCTGGTGATGGAAAAGGACGTGCAGGCTGTGCTCAGCATGAGAAAGCATCAGCGCCCACAGATCTTGAGCTTCTGGCCAGCTTTGCAGGAAGTAGAAGATTCTTCCTATTTTACTGGAGACAGAGAAGCTGAAATTATTTATTTGGCTGGCTTGTACACTTCTGTTTCTTCCTTAATTTATTTATCGTATGTCTATTTGTACTGCTGTTCAAAGCATTAAAGAAAGGGGAGGAAAACCATTAGGAAACAGACAGGCCTTTTCCTGAGGGATATTTGGGTTTGTGAAGCTGTTCTTCTGTTCCCCTCAGCTGCAGCATTCCTTAGCCAGCCTTGCCTCCACACCTTCCAAACATTTAAAGATATATTGCACCGCTTTTATTCTCTCAATGCAGACGTTTGGGCAGAGCTTGCAAACTAGCAGATAAACATCTGCTCTCTTTTAAAGTCAGTAGAGAGCAGCTGTATCATGGTTCCTGAAACACTGCTCAGGGCTCTGCTGCCCAGGGATCAGGAAACAACTTAGCCACCAGTATCTTGCTATGTCATCTGGGACTTGACAGATTTTTAGGATGAACTTCTCTAGCAAGATCCTGGCCATTTTGGTGAGGTGAATGGGACTGCATTAGAGTCCTGTTACACACATGTTCTTTCCACATTGTATCCAAACTGCAGGATGAAAATGCTCACTATTAATAGGCTGATGTGGGAGCAGCACTTGGGTCCTTCCAACCCTGCAGACATTCATGGATCTGGGACATACATGCAGCAGCAGTCACTGAGTGTAAGCCAAGAGGTGCAATGGGGCTGGAGCTGCCAAGCAGCAGTTGTCCAGACTGTAGCACAGAGGGGACAATACTGCAGTTACCCTGGAGTGAGAACAGCAGCAGCAAGATAAAGATGCTGATGCAAATTTCCTCAGATGGGTCTGGGTTCAGCACCTCGCTAAAAGGGGTTCTGGTACCTGAGCTGGCTGGTTTGTATCTGGCCATGGCTCACTTCCCAGTTCAGTGGGAACTACTGAACCATAGTCTGTAGAGAGTCTCTGTGAGGATCCCAGCCCATTAAGACTTGAGAAATGAACAAGAATATTTGTATGAGGGTGCATAATAATGGAAATTCCACATTGGGAAGCAGTGTGGAAGTACTGTAGTCCCAACTATTGCTATTTAAGTGCTGTCAATGGACCAGTCCCATTTGTTGATAGGGGATGGGGTAAAGAAAGTGTAGCTGGCATGGCATGGGGCTGTCCTAGTTCCCAGAGAGCAATAAGAAGCCTTGTTTCCATTCTCCACCCACAGCACATGCTCCTGTTATGAGAAGGCACTGGAGAACTGTCCTGCTTGCTCTGCAGCTGGTTACAAAAACAGTTGGACTCCATGGAGACAATGCCTTTCAAGAGGGTACAGGTGCATGAAGAAATAGTTCTCTCTGCTCTGGCCAAATAACTCCATCCTGCAAGTGGTTTTGGTGACAGCAAGGCCTCTACCAACCAACATTGGGTGCAATTGAGCATTTCCCTGCAGTGATAGGATTGTCACAGCAGTGGGATTAGAGCTGCACTCTGGATGCTTTGAGAGTCTCCTCCAGCATTCCTGTGTCAGATCTTCAGCCATCTCAGCCTTCCTTGATGGAGTCCTGGTACTCTGTCTTCCTTCTTTCCTCTGAGCATGAAATTTTAGAGGCCAATTCTGCTACAGTACATTTAGCAAATCTAATTGTGTTCCAGCATCTGGAGTCCTGCTCTCTCTGGCACAGCTAAACAGTGAGCAAACAATATCCATAAAGAATAGTACTAGGCACTTGATGACAAAAGCATGTGGAGAAAATGTACCATGGAACAGTACATAGTCCACGTGTATGCTAAGTTTATCAGGGCTACATGGCATCCTTGTAGATATTTCACAGAAGTTTGGTTTGGCTTCATTTTGTGAGAACCTCTACCTCTTTCTGAAGCAGAATTGCTATTTCAACCATTATCAGCCATCCTCAATTTGTTCGTAACTTTCATTCCATGGGGGGAGCTATGAAACTGATGTATCTTTACAGGAATTTTTCTGAACTGCTTAAATGATGCTCAGAACAGTAGGCCTGTTACTAGGTGTCCCTAGACAGGCCCTTATAAATGAATCTAGCTATCTGCTTCGATAGCATACCCCCTTGTATATATATGTGTATCTACATCGACCTCCATAGATATATATACACAAAAATATATATTTTTTTTAAATATATATTTATATATAACTGGATTAAATCCTCTGAGTCATCCTCCTCAAGTGGAGAAGTGAGGGCCCCTCTGATGTCTGTTCCTCCCAGAGTGGTCATAGCCAGATGCAGGGATGTCCATGGCATTGGTCCCAAGAAGGCACAGGGGGATATCATCAAAGGGAGCTGTTTCTTGTTCTAACTGTCCCTGAGCACCAAAAATTTAAAAAGAGAAATCGTGTTTCTCACTTTACCTGCTTTCTGGAATCACCCTATTGACTGCCATAGATGGGGTTTTTCTGATAATTGGTAAGCTGTTTTCCTTATTATGTGCAGGTTTTCTGCTTGTATGTTTTCAGCATCACACTTTAAATAGACCATGTGATTGTGGTTTTCCAGAGCAGATATTGAAAGAAGTTGTTGTTTGCATCAGATGAAATATTTAATTGTAATACACTTCAGGAAGGTAGAGGAAAGGCAGATGAGGAAAAGCACTATGACGTCAGTGTTGAATAAACTGAACACATTCAGATTATTTGTCTGGGCCTTTTAAGCTGTACAGCACTCTTTATAATTGCTCTTAATATTGTATAAATAGATTTTATAGGATATTTCTCATATTAACTACTTTTATGGACTTTGCACCAGGCACAGTGTAATGCCTGAAGTCTACAGGCTAAACATGATTTATAGTCTAGGTTTCCTATAAAAACAGCTTTCATGGGGTTGTTTGTCAGTGGACTTTGATCCAAACAAGATTATTGCAGGAAATTCTACCCTGGTATGGAAGGCTACAGAGCTATTTATATGGCACTTCTTTGCAATATGTTGGACTCTAAGGCATGGGATTGCTATTTTTGTAATGTACCAGTCATCTCCTGGAGAATATGTTCCCTTGTGCATCTGCATTAATGGATTGACCTACACAAGGCACCAAGGTGAGGGGAGGCTTTCAAGGGGCTGTTTTTCTGGTTTGTTTCATCCCATTCTTGTAGTACACATGTCATTGGGGGAATGTCAATAAGTGTAATAGCATAATGAGTCCGTGTGTCTGGCAACAATTTATATAATACCTGTTACTTTAAAAGCTAGATGATTTCCAAATCAGTAATTAGATTTACAAACATTTATAGACACCATGAATTCTTCTGTTTTCAAGGAGATCAATCAGTGACTACAGTGATTTGATGTATGTGAAAATGTATTTAACTCTGGATCCCAACAGGAAAAAAACCTGTGGTAAAGTTTGGTTACAAATGTGTGTAAGACAAACCACCTAGTATCAGAAATGAGATAGATATGGCACAATTAGAGCTGTGAAAGGCATGAGGCAAACTCATTTCTCTGGAAGCCATGCTGCTTGCTGCTTTCCTCTAAAGGAGAGATCCAGAGCACATTCAGCTTCTGGGGTAGGTGTGAAAGAGGAGAAGTACATCATGTGGTCTTATCCAACTCCATTGTAGACTTTGCAACTTATCTCAGGATTAGTCTTCTTCACCACTCGGATGGAACAGCTTTTCTTGTGGAATAGGCCAACACAGTTCACCCTATCATACTTCTTGGGGATTGCAACCCTGTCATTGAGAAAGACAAAGAGAAAATCAGCACCTGAGGCATGGTTTGAGAAGGATACTCACTGAGCTACAGCCATCCTGGAGCAGCCATGGATTGACTTGGCCTGTGGATATACATAACAAGTACTATGGGTTATGATAGGAGGAATACAGAGCCCAGATTGTGGCTGTTAACAGATGAAGTGATTTCCCAACATTTGTTCTTGTTTAAATGCAATTCTCACTGGTCATTCTGTTAGGGGTTAGTATAAATTCCCACACAAAGGCAAAATACGGATCAATTCTGTCTTCCCCATTCAAACTAAAAGTTTCTTGATAATAAAAACAGTTTACAGAGTGCTGAATCATTTCAGCATGAATGACTCCCAGCTCGGCCTCTTCTCAGCACAGGCCAACTCCCTCCCTCTTCTGGCTGAGAAAAGCTGGGAATATTTTCCTCCAAAAGTTCCTTGGATTGTAGTCTTCCTCACAGATCATTTATGGGACTCTTTCTCTGTGGAAGGATGGATTGTATGAGAATAGAGATAGTGCCAAAGGCAATCTCGCCCCTGAGGAGCTGCAGCTGTACTAATTACCAAAGAGTAGGAACAGGCCTGCCCTTGATAGGGCACAGCTATGGCCAGTAAGGATGGGTGTTATAAAAGAGTGGGTTAGCTGGTTGAGAGGAGAGTTGGAGTCATTTGGCTGTTCTGCTGTGAGGAGTAAGGGGCAGGTGGTCATGCTTAGGGACAGTAGGGGTTAGTATGTGCTGCTAGGGACAGAAAGGGTTAGGCAGTCGTGTTAGGGACAGGAAGAAGTCGGCCAGCCATGCAGAAGAAAGAAAAGGAGTCAGTGTTGCGAGGAGCTGCCCATGAGGACTCACAGAGAGAAGGTATGAAATTTTACAGTGGAACAATAAACTGAGGGTTAGTTGATTGGTGCCAAGCACTGATGCCAACAACTGATGGCCTGTACAGGGATGGATCCTAACATTTCTCCCTCCCCTTAAAAGAAGGATTTTTCTAGTCTTCTGGGGAGATAATCAGTTCACATCACTATTCTGGAAGACACAGCTCTCCTTGATGAGATGCTGCAATCCATAGGCAGAAACACACAAGAAAGCAAATTATCAACATGTATGTCCTATTTTGATAAGGAGGAAACGTGGGCTCTTGACAGCATGTCAAGTTTGTTAGAATATCTGAATAGATACTTGCAGGCAGGTCAGTGGTTTGGTGTAGAGCTGCAGAAACCCACAGGTTCATGTGTTGTGGGGTGTTTAGGTATCTGGAGACAAGCTGATGAATAGAAGGAGCAAGAACACAAAGGCTAAGGGGAACCACACACCCAGTTACTGTCTGAATCAAAAGAAGGACTAGGTGATGAGGAAGAGCTGTGTGCTGGGAACACCCTGTGTTTCATTATGTTTCTTCCCCAAAAAGCCTGTGATTGACTGATTATTCTGCTGGTCATGATTAGAGCTCACTGGGAAACAGGAAAAGGAGTTTTGCTCTCATGAGTATGACATATCACTACATGCTTTCAATGATGTTTTTTAAGTCTGAATATTTCAATCAGTTTCTGAATAAACAAACAATAATTTGGGTAAACTTACAAGCTACAGCAAGTCATTGCACCCATCTTACACCTGCACTGGAAACAATCTTCATTCTTCCACACCGCACCAAAAACATAGAGGTTTCTGTCTGAAAGGCACCCTGAATGTACACAACAGAAAATAATAGTCAGTAAATCAACAGATGTAGACCACGATCTTATGTTTGTGGAAATCAAAGCACTGATTTCTGTAGACTCACACCAGGGAAGAGCCTAACCCTGTGCTTTGCCCAAAAGATAGCCTGTCTTTGCTCCTGCGGTGTGCATGAGTGTATGACAAATGGCATGATCAAATGTTGCAACCACATACAAGATGCGTATTATTCTGCTGTTTCAATGGATCTGAAAAACACCTTCGCTTATGGCTGCAAGAGGATATTTCTGCCCTTTCTTATATTCAGCACACAGGTTTTGACTTTATTTTCTCATCTCTTCTTCCTCCCCGATTCTTGCTATACTTCAATTTGCGCTACTAAACCCTATTTAAACAACAGCTGTGTTGTCTTTGCTTTGATTTTTGTGTCAGGTGCCTCCTTCAGATTAATCAATGCCACTTAAAAATACATGGGCTTTTGCCACATAGGCAAGTACCTCAGTCATACATCAGCCCAGAGTGTAATTATTGAATCTCTCAGTCCAGAGATACCTCTGGGTGGGTTGATTCCTCAGTAAGCATCATTCCTCAGCAAAGAGCATGTTATGCTATTCCACCATTTCTAAGAAAAAAACCTTTGAATCTCTGAATTAATCTTTCAGGGATGTCTAATATATTTGCCATTCTTACCATATTTTCTGGCTGGTCTAAGGTAACAGCGAGCAGGAACACACAGAGTTCTTGAGAAGAGAAGGGTCAAGCAAAAAACAAGCAAGAATTTCTAGAAAGAAAACAAGGATCTTTTCTTAAAATTAAGTGGTTTTTTCCAAAGGTCTAGCACAGAGTTATGGATGAGTCCTACTATTCCAAATAAAATCAAATTTAAAAATACTTCCAGTGTAAAAATGCTACATACACACACACAAAGCTGATAACTTACCATACTTGCATGGGCTGCTCACATATAATAATGAGGAGTAGTGTCTGTTTATATACAGTGAGGAAACAATGGTCAGTGCAAAGGGAGGCGATGTAAATGTGCTCCCAATGGACGCTCTAACCTGTTCCGATCATCGATCAGGAGGTGGCACCTCAAAAAGTCTTGCAAAGGCTCATTTTGTGCACTGGCATACTTTGGCATCTTGAACTCCATTGTGCTGGTGTAAATCTGAAGAAACTCCAGCAGATACACTGGTTGCTCTGCATCAGCACTGGTGTCAGTGGAGAAATCTGACCACCAGAAAGCAGTGCCTCCAGAACTGGCAAGCCATCAAGGACCAGCGGGGAAAGGACACTATTGTTCGACTGACCTGCTGTGAGGAGGTACAGGACAGGTCAGTCATACAGTGCAGTGGTGTGGAAAGTCCACTGTTCTCAATCTGATTTATTATATTTTCAATTATTTTACACAAGACACATTACATCTATATTTAGCAGCCGTGCAGGAGCTAGCTTTAGTTATGTATCTCTCAGCTGTTGAAACAAAGCCAGGCCTGGGGGCTAGAGGCAGATCAGCATGACGAGGTAGCACCTTTTTGGCAGCAAAAAATGAGATGAGATGTGTATTGTCTAAGTCCAGAAGCAACACTAAGGACTGAGGAAGGCAAAGAAAGAAAAAGTTCCGGTTTTATTTCACTGTATGCATGTCCTGCCTCATACACAGCTGGAATCAGACACCAAAGGCAGTGTTGTTTCTGCAACAGTAAAATGAGGACATTTTCTTCAATATATATCTTACAATAGGTGTCCAGGCCTTTATGACATTTGATTGTTAAAACACACAGTATATGAGGCTGCCTCTCAAAACCAGCCAGAAAAATTAGCACATATCACTGTGGCTACATTAGGGCTGCAGGGATTCAATGCTTTATAGCATTGGAGCATAGACATAACAAGTTTCAAAAGTTGCCAGAGCATTCCCAGCCTGACGAGTGGCATTAATTCCATTAGTGTGGCTCTTTTAGCACACCTGGCTTTAATTAGGCACTTGATTGGTATGCTTGAATTCGTTAGCTTCCAGTGATTGGCAGACAGCTAGAGGAAACAAAGCTGCACTGAAAGTGGTTTTGGGACAGAAGGGGAAATGGCAGAACAAGTGTGGTCTCCTGAGGGATTTGGAGTTAAGTAACAGTTGTGGAGGAGGTGACCACTGTTTGTTGTGACAGGAGATCTGAATCATTCTTTATTTGTTTGCATGAACTTAGCAAGAGACTTTAGAGCTTCTGTTGTACGTTGCTTTTAGCTTTGCAGTACAGCTGTCAAGTTTTGTGTTAACCTTATGATTTTGGTAGATCATGCTCTCTGTGTGCAGTTCTGCTGCAGGAAACACTTGTGGTGTCTAATGAAGTGCTTTGAGGAAATATTCTTTCTCTGGTAGTCTTTAAATAAATTTCTCTTTGTCAGGAATTATCTGCTCAAAGTAACTTGTTAGCAAAGGCAACAAGGTGAAAACATAACAAAGCTCTTATACTACTGTGAATTTGGTTTTATTTTAATTGAAATCAATTGATTATGGTCCAGTATAGCAAGAGGCTAGACCCACTTCTTCTCTGTCCCTGCTATAATTCTTGACAAATCTTGTGCTGTGTCTTGAAGAGAAATAAGTGTTACAGTGGATAATATCTCCAATAAGAATGTAGTTGCAGGAAAATGTAATAAGCAATACTGACTTGAAGAGCGTGGTGGATTCCAAATTATTCTCTTACTTAAAATTATTTTAAAATTAGTTGGTTCTCCTTCTCTCCTTGGAGAGAAATAACTTTCATATTAATAACTTTCATATAATTTTTGCTCTTTCTCAGACAAGCAAAGACATTTATATGTGTAAAGACACACATAAAATTGGGAACTGAAGGCTGACCAAGGCTATTGCTTCCAGAGGTGCCTGTTAGCTCTACCTCCTGAAACTGAAGTGCATATTAAAGTGTTCTGTGTGCACTATGTCTTAAAAAAAAAAAAAAAAAAAAGACAGCTTAAAGCATCTTGGATGAATTGAGAATAAATTGAGAATAAAAAACCCCAAATGCTTATGGAAGCCTGAAACATTGAGTGAGTTGTCTGTGGGATCTGGAGCAGAGAAGAGGCTGAGCCTGACTCTGTTCACCTTGTTGCTGACCTGCTTGGACATTTCCTCTTGAGACAAACAAGGTTTTCCATGTCAAAATATTAAAACAAGGAGAAGAGAGGATTCTCTGTTGTGCAGTTGTAAATGAAGTCATCTTCTGGGGCTGCAATGTTAAGCACAGATCCTCTTTTAAGGGAAGGATAAGTTCTCTCAGCCTAGGTGATGGCTGAGGAGGCTGAGTACCTTGAGACACGGTGACTATGTCAGTTTGCTGCTTTCCCTCTGTACCTTCTCCCTTGGTACTGGAAGTGCTTGAGGCCCAGTTCTAGACACACTGACTTAGGTCAAACAACTGGCTTGTGGGGGAACAGCAACAGTTAATGTGCCTCCTGCTTGAGTTCTGTGAAGCAGTGAGAGGAACATCCAGCACCTCCTTTCCCCGTTTGTCTCGCTCCTGCATCTGTCAGGGCAGTTGCCAAAGTAAACTGGTCAAATCATGTAGTGGTTTGGCTAAAACAGGGACTCAGAGCCAAGCCAAAGAGGCAATTCTGTCCTGGGAAGATTTTGACATTAGAAGGATCCTGTGTTTTCTGGAGAGAGGCCTAGAGCTGAAGGGACTGGGCTGTGACTCCCCTGCAAATCAGAGGGGTGGTGAGATGGTGGCTCCACATCACCAAGGCTCTGACCAGGCTCAACTCTATCATTTTATTACAACTTGCCCACATTGAAAGCATTTCTTCAGAATTTAGTGACTTTAGACATGGTCTGCTGGATGTCTATTACTTTAGCCTGTGTTTCAGAACTACATGAATGTATTGCTTAATTACTAAACATTATGGTGGGCCTCAAAATTGGGTTAAAGCACAAAAATAAATCTGACCTGACTTCAAAATGGTTCATGTCAATCTGTTTTAGAGAAGTTAATAAGGGAAACTGGTGTTCCTGCTGGCTCTGACAACTGGCTGACTCCATTTTTAGCTAAACTCATGGGAGTGAGTCATTAGGTAATACCCTACACCTAATGCTCATGCAGCTCCTGGGAAATCAAATTAAATTCATTATTTTCCCCAAAACTACCACCTGTGTGATCTGGCCCTTTTCAGTGAGAAGATGATTTGCTATTTATTAGGGGTGCTGCAGCAGCAGTCTGGCCACCACTTGTGCTGGGTGATACTGTCTTCCCTCTGTACAAAGGATTCAAGATTGACTTTCTGATGCTTTTACGTTATGAAAAAGCACACTGTAGTTTATCAGCAGTCGTTAAAGGAGATCTACTGGAAGCATTGGCTGTGCAAAAGCCCTGGAGAAGTGTAAAGAGCATGGGTCAGTGCTTGAGACCTCCTGACGTAAATAAAATGTGAAAACAGAATTTTGAGTATGGGGAAGAAGGTTAAAGTAACCCAGGCTTGCTGTGTGTTTTAGATTGGTCATATGACTTGTGTGTTCTACAGTTTCATGTATATACCTGTCATAAAGCAAATCAATTCTAATCAGTTTCACCCTTAAATAAACCACAGCTTGACCCAAGGAAATATGCACACAACATTAGATTTTAACAGAAACTTTCAGGCTTTGAAAAGGTGCTAATGCAAACTTTCCTGTATACCAACAGAAGAGTTAACTAAGAGCAAAGTGAACAAGCAAAATTCTCGTGAATTTAATTTATCTGAGATTTTAAAATTGGCATAGAGCAGGATGTGAACTGAAAATCTATGGCTTCCTTGGTATGCATAATGTAAATGAGATATGTGCTTTCCTTGTTTAAGTTTGATTTTCATTTTAAGATTGGGGCAAAAATCATATTGGACACAAAATATGAATGGGTACAAAGCTATTAAACTTCAGGTGATAAGCATTGTTTAATAGGAAAACATGCATCAGCTTTATATGTGTGTTCTGGTGTTTGATTTAAAAGCTTTGGTAGGCTAAGCACTAGATTTCATTTCTAGGACAAGAACACCTTTCCAATATTCAAAAGACTTGCCTTAAAAAGACTTATTGGAAGAGGAAGGCCAGCTATCCAAAACTGCCTCTCCTTCCAGCAGGAAAGCTGTGCACTTTCAGGAGATGAAAGGGAAATTTGGGGTGAGAGAGCACACAACATGTTCTGCCCTACCTGGGATTTGCCCCTCAAGGTTCTGCAGAGCCTCCTAAACCTTTAAACTGACAGGATAGTGGAGGAAACTTTCCTGTGAATATTTTATTTCCACTATGCAGATCTAGTGGTGTTATGATCTAAAAGTATTGAGGCTGGGGGATGTATTCTTTGTATGGGACTGTAGCTGTGAATGCTGAAGTAGAGAAATACCAAGGCAAAACATAACTTGGCAAAAGTGGGAAGTTCAAAGCAGAGTTTTGTATGCTCTGTTTCTGTTTTTCCAGATTTGAGGGTTTTGTTGTCTTCCCATAGCTAGACTCCTTGCTACAGAAGGGAGCCAGGTCCCTGCTGTGCTTCTGGTGTTCCAAAACTAGATGCAATAGGTAAAATCATCTGTTTCCATGTTGAAACTTGGAGCAGACAAGAAGAGAGCAGAGTGCTCTGTGAGGTGTTTTGGGTTAGGCAGGAAATGAACCTTTCCTATTTTGTCATAGCAAACAGGGTAGATCCACATCAAAGAGGACTTGGCAGATGGTGGAGAAAGGTGCATGGGTGGATTTAAAATGTGATTAAATAGCTCTGGATTGTGTAGGAGTGCTGCTTCAGGCTGGCTTTTCTGGAATTTTGATGTATATGCCTAGTCAGCCTTAAAAAAGGAAAGTAAATCTTTGGTCACAACTTACTTATGTCTTGATGTTCTCTACAGAATTGCCTTACAACTGCACCTGGAAGTCTGTTGCAGACAGAAAGATGTCTATGGAATGGTTTGTGTTGGAAGGGACCTTTAGAGGTCATCTAGTCCAACCCTCCTGCCAAGAGCAGGGACACATTCCACTAAACCAGATTTCTCAAAGCCTTGTCCCACCTGGCCTAAAACACTTCCAAGGATGGTGCATCCGCAGGTTCTCTTAGCAACCTGTTCCAGTGTCTCACTATCCTCATATTAAAGAATTTCTCCCTTGTGTCTAATCTGAATGTAGCCTGTTTTATTTTAAAACCTTTACCCCTTGTCTTATCACTGCCTTCCCTGCTAAAACATCTCTCTCTATCCACACTGCTCCCCTTTCTGTGTCACCTCCTTTGGTGAAAATTAGAAAGAACAACCCTAGAATTTCAATGCATCAGGGTGGAGTAGTTTCTCAGAAATTATTTTCAAGTCCTCTAGCCTCAACCCTGAAGTGTTGGAGTCTGTGCTAGGCATGGTGTCATTAGAAGATGCCTTCAATTATATTTTGTCTTAGAACAGGCTTGCAAAGGGTAGTAAAGGTTCACTGCCCAGCTGCAGTGGGGACAGTGTCTCCCAGAAATGTCACTGAATGTGGATAGAATCACAGAACTGCAAGGATTCAAATGGACCTCTGGAGATCATCTGGTGAATCATGAAGTTAAAGCCAATACAAGCTGAGGTTTGCCTTTACCCTGCAGACAGCAGGACTGGGCACTGCTCGTGAGGTATATGCTCATTCTGTAATTTAAAACAATGAGCTATGGAAGCATTGACACACTTTCTGTTGTGGAGAAATAGAACATGGAGATGTAGGATGCTCATAGGCACTTGTGGAAATTGAATAAACCTGCTATAAAAACTATGAAGCTGTGCCCCAAAGGAGAGCTCATATTGGCAAGTGTTTCCCTCTCAGTTACTGTTTGTGGATTTGCTGAGCTGCTTCCCTGTCTGAGCCCAGTACAGATCAGTCACTCCATGCAGCCACAATGCTGCCCATAGCCCAGTTAAAAACCTTTCATTTTTTAAGGGTTAATCTGAATAAAGGACCTTTTTTTTCACTCAGAGCTCTGGCGGATGCTATGCTCTCAGTGTAATGGAAGAGTAGTACTGGGTTACACTGGGTAGCTGGTAGATCTTGCAGTCCACAGGTTGGTCTCCAGGAAGCCATACAGGACAAAAGTTAATCATGTAAGACATTATAGAAAACAGAGCATTCAGAAATATTTTCAAGTAGCTTTTCTTTTTTTCCCATTATTTTTGGAATTTTAATTCTTTTGGTTTTCATCTTTAAAGAAGAAAATAAGTCACATGAATTTCTGATGCTTTATTTGATTTTATGTTAGCTTTAAGATACAGATTATACAATATGCTCCTTGGCACTGAGACATGACCAGAGAAGAACACTGATTAGCGGCTACCAAGGATGCTTTAAAATGTCACCTTTAATGTCTGACCTCAAGGAAGAAAGAGGTCAGTTCTTTGTTCATGTTGAAGCATAAGGCAGAGAAACCAAGGGAAATTTTCGTGAGCAAATACTCAGTTTCATTATATGTTGGGTTTTATGAGTTGATTTCACTTAACAGTTGCATTTTAAGTTTTTTTGAATTTGTGAGAGAACCATTAGAACAATAAAAGGAAACATTCCCCCAATCCACCATTCTTCTGTTACCCCACCCATGAATGGACTGGGCATTCTTTTGAGTGATCATCTTTCTCCACTACTTTATAAGAGCAAGTCTCCTTGTTGAAAATGCTTTCACATTTCTCTTCATCATAGTCAACTGGTCTCATATAGCTGTGGTTGGGAAAAGAAAAAGAGGTGATGAGACCAAGAAATAAGCAGCTTCCACTTCAGGTGATATCTGCACCTTTGATATGAAGAGGCTGTACTGAGCAGACTTGTGGGAGCAGAAAAGAGAACTTTCACAAAGGTCCTATCTCAAATGTTACTTAGCCTGCTGTGTAAGCAGGATGAAGGGAGAGTTGTAGTTTTTCTGGTCTGATTTACACCCAAGGGATGTTTGTTGTGCTTATTTGCTATTCCAATATCACTGCTTCTTCTCTTCATCCACGGTATGGAACTAATATTGCATGAGTGGTTGGGTAGCACTATGGGAAAAATTACAGCCAAGGTACCTTGAGCTGCTTCTCAGAGGAAAGTGAGGCAATGTGTGTCTTTGGGAAGATCTGGACTAGGATCAATAGAAATTTCTTAGAGTGTTCTCTCTTGAATCAATAACTTGCCTGATGTTTTAGCCCTGTGAAGAATTAAATTCTCTTTTTATTTTAAATCAAGAATTATTTGTCAAATACAACCTCTGTTTTTCAGAGGAATTTCTTGCATGTTCAGTGAGGATGGTGTTGGATTAATGCATAACTTTGTCATAGGAAGTGAGTGGGAGAAGGATTGTTGTTATTTCTCAGAAACTCCTGTGTGAAGGGAAGTGGTTTGTGCTGTATCATGGCAGCAGAGGAAAAGCCTCACTGCTGCTCTGAGCTCACCTAGTGCAGCAGCCAATTCCAGTCTTGGAACAGGAGCAATCATTGCAGTCCTCGGTTCTCCAGCTGGAATCAAATTCATGGACCTTTCCTTCCTCATCAAGGCAGCCTGAAAACGTAGTGTATGAGCAGCTTTCAGTGTCAGACCATTGCACTAACAACTGTTGCATGTACAAAGTGGGTGGGATCTTTGCTGGCTTTTTGCATTAACATCCCTATCTGCCAAACACAGAGGTTCCCCAACAGAGCAGGGTGTGCTACCCTAATGCATGGAGAAGAGAGACCTGTGTCCTTCTGTCTCCTGAGGTTCTTAGCAGCATGAGGTTTCCTGGAGCAGTTCATCTTCAAGTATGGAATTTGAAGAACCCAGCAGAAAGACAACTAGATACGGACCTGGCCAGAATTAAAAAAGGCTTTGACTTTCCTATTAGCACCATCTCTTGTTGACTCCTCCTTTAAAGCAAGACTACATCTGGTCAAAAAACTTTTCCCAATCCTTAGCTGCAGGAAGAAAGCAAATGTTGGATGTAAAGTTCCTGTTCAACAGTCACAGAATAGACCGTAGGCCTCCTAAATAACTGATCTGGAAAGCAGAATTTTATGAGAACAGAACAAGAGAGAGTGGTGGGGTTTCTAGGTTGTGTCTTTGCCTATAAATGTTCTTTTCTTTGGCGATGTTAACTCATTTCTTCAAGTAGTAGCACCAGCTTTCCCAGGTAAAGCTGTATTTTAGACCACTTAGGGATTTTTTGTATATTGGCACACATCAACTCCTGTTGTGCCCAAAAAATAGCATGCTTCTCTTTTGGGAACTTTTTTTTCTGCAGCTCCACTCATCTGTAGACTGATAGACTAGCTGTGTTCAGGAAGGGCAGATGCAGACTCAAGGGATGCAGCCATTCTGCTTTTAGGAATTTGCTTTGGGATACAGAAACAAGACATGAGTAAATTGTGTGGTGCTGAATACTTGTAAATCTGTTTCCTGTTTTATACTGACTACATACACTTACACACAGGTCCTTCTCCCTTCTCTGATTTCTAGATGTGATTCCATGGTAAAAATATGAGTTACTACTTCATGCAGATGAGTAAACTAAAACTGTGCTACTTCTCTGGAAAAAGATAATTTGTAATGTGGTCTGTGTGAGGCTCCCCAAATAACTTGTTCTTTTAATAACATATTGCTCTCCACACCCCATTTCCCTCCCATTTCCCTTTGATTCCTCTCCGCTGTTTCCACTTATTTCTAAATTGTGATGAATTGCACAGAATGGACAAATCAAGCAGTGATTCTGATGATGTCTGTCAAGTTGAGGGCAGTTGACTTCTTACCTACAACCACACCATTAGACATCCCTGGCTTGAATGGCATAAAGGCACAAGAAGCATCAGACAGTGGCATGCTGATGGCAAGAGCAAGAAGGCAGGCCAAGATGGTGTTCTGAACAAGAAAACACAATTCATATCAATCCTTCAGTAACTATGAAGATGTCTTGATGATAAATAACAGGAAAACACATTGTGGTTTCAAATTAAAATCCAACTGTCTTTTGCAGCTTAGACACTTTAACACACTTCTCAGGAATACAGAACCATTTTGAAGAAGCAGAGGCAGAGCATCACATGGGAGGGGAAAAAATGTCTGTCTTTCCAAGTTGTTAAAATCAAGCACTGTCTGCTAGACACAGCTACTGCTTGTGAAAAGCGTGTGTTCTATTCCTTTCCATTACCCATTAAATTTTCTAGTCTTTTTTTCTCTATAGGCTTGGTCACCAACTGTTTTTTCCACTAACCTCACTTCAGTTGCAAAAACTTCTTTACTGTAGTCTGAAGAACTACAGAATGTTTCACCCTAATCTTGAAGGATTAGGAACAAGTGAAATAACTTTAGCTGAAGTTAAATACTCAAGTCTTGGCTCTGTATCTTACTTGCAGTGTCACTTACAACCTAGATAATTCTAGGCTGTAATTCTGTGACCTTTGTTAGTGAGTTTTTTCTGAAAATTCAGCTGAAGTTTCAATATTGGTTTGAAATGTTTGAAGGGTAAGAGAAGAAAGGTAGACCAAGAATAAACAATCACATACACGTACTGTATGCAAGTGTGTCGTTTCAGAGTAGGACTGGTGACTTATAAAAAGAAGTCACTCCTGAGAGATGAGGGGAGGCAAATTTAGCATTTTATTTTGCTGAAGAGAGGTTAAACCCCAGAAAACTGCAATAGAGTGACAAAGGAGTAAAAATCAAGATACCTTTTTTTTGAGTTCAGCGAAGTGTTCAGATATTATCCAGACTTTTCACCCCAAGTTCTTACCTGCCTTTGCCTCTCTTTGACTCTTGCTCTCATAACACAGAATTTATACATTCTCCAAGTTTTTTAACGTGCCAAGTACTGAGATAAATCAAACAGAAACTCCTTTAAAATCTATAGCAACACACCATGGTCTTTTACAGTACAAGATGTAAGGACTCACCATTCTTGCAGAATTATAGACTTCCAGATGGGAGATGTACAAAGCTCATCTTCTCAGAGACCTTATATAGAGAGGGAATTTGTGATAACAGCCCTTGAGCAAACTGACCATGCATGTCTAGCACCAATGAAGTTTCTGCAAAATGACTTCATGGGGTGGACATCAAGATAAGGCAATTACACACAGGAAGAAAGGTTTGTTCTAACAGACACTGGAGAAATAGGTGTGGCTTTTGTGCCACACCAGAGTTGGGAGGCAGTTACAGGAAGCACTTTTCAAGCTTAGAAAAAATATTTAGCACTTGTCCTTAGAAAACCATTAGAGACATGATGGCTGTCAATCACAACAAAATTGCACGCTTAGTTTCAACCATCTAGGGTTTAAAACATGGGTCCTAGATAACCATTATCTTTCTTGTTCAGCTTTTCATCATTTAGAAGATCCATATGCTCAGGTCCTCTATGAAGAAATAGGCATTATATATTTTATTTTTTAATTCTTATAGCCAGTGAGAAACTGTTTCTTTTCTGCAGAGGCTGGATATGTCAGGGGCAGACACACTTTCCAACGACAGTAATTTGATAGCAAAGAGGTCCAGTATGGTTCCTTTTGCTTAGCTTTCACCGACTAGATTCAAGTATTTCAAACTTTGTGGCTCTTCTTGGTAATGAAGTTTTATCCCTTATTACCAGAGCTGCACAGTTTGCAATACCTGAATTAATTACTCTGACTGCATAATTGTGGTGATTTCTTGTGTGGTTTTGGAAGTAGAGGCTGAACTCCAAGTTGGGTTGGCTGCTCCACATCTTCTACTCAAACTCCGGAGTTGAAAGGTAGCTCAGGAAGTCCATGAGAGAAGGCCAGAATTAGTGCAATGCAGGTCACAGTGAGACCACTACTTCCAGTAGTTACTCAGTAACTTGGGTAAATTGGTTTTTCTTTGGTTACTAGACTATCACTCTTCAGGATGACAGAAAAGAGATGTAGTGCTTGCAGGTGTTTGATACAGCTGTGACAATCAGCCTGTCCATAGTAAGTTAGACTTGGCAGTGCTGATTTACGCCCTGCCCTGAAATGGAGGATAACTACCATACCCTTGACTCCTAATCAGTGGCCATGTCAGGCCTGGGAATTTCCTTATTGAAATCAACAGTCCACATATCCCCTTTGAATCTCTCAGAAATATGTATGAAGCCAATTGAACAGCATTGTGGTTTGGGATACTGTCTGTGTTCATTTTCCAATTAAAGGAGAGGTAGAAAGGCACAGTAGAATAGTGAAGTATTACACCCTGATCCTAGGCCAAAGCTGCCTTTCGTGCTGGTTGCAGTCAAGATGGAGAGAGTTCACAGTCTCCCTTCTCACGTCCTGCTCCTGTGCTGCCTGACCTAATTGATGAACATCTGTGAGATGCCTAAGGATGTGCCCTAGCTTTTCACACTGGCTCTTTGTAACCATTAGGTATTAAGAAGTAACAATTTCCTCTAGTCTGATGATACTGGGGGAAGTAGCATAGAATCCTCCTCAAGGTATTGGCTCCTCCATGTCCTTAAAGGTGATCTGGAACAAATGTTCCATGATATTTTGGAATAAAAGGACCATCAAATTGCACTGTATTTATTCTGTTAAAATTACTGAGCTATTTAATTTTTTTCTTCTTGCGTGTTATGCACTTGGCATGCAATATTTTGCTTGTCAGGCACCTTGCAGCAGTTCTTATATGCAAATAAAAATTATCAGTCACGTGAAAATTTGTGATGCAGGTGCAGTGGAGTGAAACTTACGGAATTTGTTACAGCCAAAATGAAAGAAAAGACAACTTTCTGGGTTGGTGTTGAGTGACAAAGAATGCGCTTGTTGCTCAACTCTGAAAAAACTAAACATCCAACCAACATGCTCGTGTATTTTCTTTCTCAACCTTCCAGACTGCCCAGCTGCTCCCAGTGCAGGACCTCCCCCTGTTTTCTAGGTGCAAGCTATGTAAAGAGCTGTGCAAGCTATGGAGGGAACTTGCAAACAGTTTTCTATGGACCACAGCAGAGAGTGCCCTGCCTAAGCCTGAGCAGTGTTACGGGACAATGAAGAAGCCTTTTTGCGTGATCTGTGAATTCAGAGGAACCCAACAAAATGCTGTGGTGCTGAAAACACTTACAGCAACAAACTCAATGAGGGTAGTCTGTTCATGTATTGATTATTTGGGTCCTTTGTGACCCGCATAACATCACATTTCTTCATGTTGTTCGTGTACAGGATGATAGGTGCCTTGTGTGCGTGGGGAACAGGTTTGTTTAACAGATGTAGCTCTGTTGAAATTTTGTGTTGGCTTCCCAACTGGTTTATTTCTTACTAAAAACATTCTAAGAAAATCATTGCTCTGCCTACTTATGTGCCTCCTTTCCACTTATTCTGATGGATAGAATATCCTCTTTCTTCCTAAGGCAGAGAGAAGTCTTGGAGACTTTCTGGAAGATTTACCTTGCTATTTTACTCTAGTCCTTCTTCAGCTGGAGTTTCTGGTTATATCTCACTGATAACAACAGAGATAATCCGAGTAATGCAAGATGACCAACTCATTTTTTTCTTGTGTGTTTTAGTGCAAGGCAGTCAACAGTGAGAAATGCAGCGTGATTTCAGAGCAGTAATGTTATTAAAACAGCCCAATAATCTAGCTAATATCTGTGGACAAATCAAAGCTAGAAGAGGTGTGCTAAAATGAAAGCAGTCCAAGAACTTTGTTTCTTAGGCCAGCATTTCAGTACTACTCTCACATTCCTGAGAGAGATCAAGAATGTGAGATTTCTGTGTGGGAGAGTAAGTGCAGGACCCATTACAGCAGTTTGTGTATCCAGTCACTTAACCCAGTAGGTTGATTTATCACCGCTATTGAGAGGGGAAGAACAAGAGGAAGCATGAGGCATTTCAGCTCACAGATCATAAGTAAACATGATTTTACAAATAAACTCTTCTTGACATTAAACTGGCAATGCTGTGTATAATGCACATTGGCTTTACTTTACTAAAGTCTGTCACATTTGTGTGTGGGAAAGGATAACTGCGTTAAGGAAAGGCACATGCAAACACTAAAATATACAGTGCACTGTTTACACAAGAACCTATTGTAAAGGTGATAGAAGGAAGTTTTATCTTGGTGGGGACACTTTTCTTAAGTCTGAGGTTCATATACCCACAAACCTCAAAGCCTAGGCCCTCAGATCTCTCCCAGGACAGGAATTATCAAAGAATTGTATTTATTTTATAGCAAGGTACACAGGCAGTGCAAGCGATTTGTCCCAGGTAACAGATGGCAGAGCAGAAACTTGAACTGAGACCTCAATCCAACATGGGAGACCCAGACTTGAGACAATTCTTCTCTGATCTGAACACACCTGTCTTCTTCCATGTGTAGCCAAGCCCCCATCCATGAGTCCAATTTCAGTTTTAATTCAATGCAGTTTCAGTGGGATGAGAAACATCTAATTTTTTCTCTTGGTGAAAATGCATTTTTAGAAGACGTGATAATTTCTCAGCTAGCCTGGAAAATCCTGTCAGATCATGATCCCAGGATGAAGGATCAGTGCTAAGCAAGGGACATAGAGACAGACAAAAAGATCTAAAGGGCCAATCACAAATACCAGGCCATGCTTGCAGCGAGGTGATTCCATCTCTGAAGTATGGGTAGAACTGAGGGAGATGGCCACAGATACTCTACCAGCAAGAACAAAAGTCCAGAGGCAGTAAATCAAAATGAATAGGAGTGGCAGATTCAGCAAAAAGGGTATCTCCAGCTTATGGGAAAGGCTAAATATCCTGTACTTCTACCTTCCATCTCAAGATGTGTAGGAAAAAAAAAGTCTTAGAAGTCTTCAGTGAACCAGAAAAATGACAGAAAATTTTATTCCACAAATTAAAAAAAACCACAGTGATTCCAAACACAGCTTGTTATCTTGACCCTGCAGCTGATTAAGCAAATGAAGACCATATGTCTGTAAAAACGACTTTTTGTGGAGCCGTGACTTAAGGAATTAGCTATAGGAAGGGTGGCAGGTTGGTGCATTGCTGTAGTTCTGTCCACTAGTGCCTCTGCTTTTGTGGAACTTACATGATGCAATAGTGGACAGTGCTCTGGCCACACTGGCATTGGGAGCATGCCTTTGGTCCTCCAGGTGGTAGCAAATTATCTGCTCTTTTATCTTGAACACAAGCTGCCCACGCGTACACAAAATGAGAGAAGGCTTAACTTCAATTTCATACCAACAGTTATTTAGTTCAGCATCCTTTGGATTTATTTCTGGGGAAATTCAGTTAATTTTGTGTATATCTCACCTACACTATACTTCAGCTCTTTTTAGAGAGCATGAGCTATTTTCCATTTTTAAATCCTGTTAGTTACTGATTCCATGAAGACTAAATACCATGGTTGGAAGTTACTGCTGCAGGACTCAGAACAGACTGGGATGGTGAGGGCAACCACAGAATTCTTCAGCCAAATCCAAAGGATATCTTGGCTTTTGGGACCTCTTCTCTTTTTTCTTTGTTGTTTTCCCCTGTAATGTGTAAAATCCTACTTCCTGCCATTTCTTGTCCTACACCCTTCCTGTCTGATTGAGATGGGCAGGAACTAGAACAGAACACCATGAGAGATTTTGTGACTTGCATCTCTGGCAGGTTTCACCAGAATTACACTTGGGCTGTTTAGTTTGTAATAACAGTATGCACTATGCAGTGGTGAGAAGAAGTAAGCCCAGGAAACCCTGCTGTAAAACTCCCACAATGTCTTGGAAAACTTCTTGAAAGTAATTTATCACTTTCTGAGAGCAAACTTGAGCTAGGGAGAATTCCTTTTCCCCTCTTTGAGAAAGCAAAAAGGAATGGCCACCTGAAAAAGGGTAGAAAATGCAACAAAGTTCATGTAATTTTTTTTCATAAAATGACAGCTAGCATTTTATTTTTGAAATCCTTAAAATGTGAAATATGCTGCAAATTAAATACATGTGTGGTATTGCCATGATTCTCTGATAGTATAGGTGTCAACAGATTGAATTTGAGTGCTATAAAATCTTTAGAATCTGACATTTGGACTTACTCTGATAATAATGAGTTGTTTCTAAGGAGCTTTTGTATGGTATAACCTGTGGATATAAAAATGGGAAAAACTTATTCTCCAGTGTTTTACCAACACAAAAATATTTCTCATTTGGGGAGGATTGTTCTGATGGGATTTCTGAGGAAGTTACCAAAATTCAACAAGTTTTTCTTTAGTCTCATTGCTGTGACGGATGGAAAACAGAACTCGTACCTCTCTCTTTCTGCCCTACACATTTCATTAATTTTTGGTGGTACATAAATAATAAAAAAAAATCATAACAGAAGATGAGTGAGGTATTAGCCTGCTTTCCTGCAGATGGATAATCTCATGAATAAAAAATCCCAAGCCAGAAAAAATCACCTGTGGCAATGTTCTTGAGCATTTCTCTGCTCTGAGCAAGGGAGATTAAAGACTCCTGAGCTTCACTGCTAAATTACTTTTATTTATTGGGGGGGGGGAGGGGGGGGAGGAAATTTCAGTGTTGGCAGCTACTCTGATAATAGAAAAACCAATACAATTGCACATTGAGACTAAAAAATATCTTTTTGAAAACATTTATATGCAATTTCTGGGTGAACACAGTCTGTTCTCTGGAGCCTATGAGACAAGGCTCTACATTTCCTCAGCCTGGTAAACCCATCAGAATTCATTTTCTTTCTTCTCCAGTGTCAGCTCTTGTTTGTGCTGAGCTGTTCAGATGCTCCTTCAAGTACAAGTGGTGGAGGATGTGCCCTTGCCATGGAAGATGGGCTTTCCCACCCACAGATAACTTCTGGAAGGATGTGCTAATCACACAAATATGCTGGTTCTTCCCAGTCCCAGAACCATAAATAATATATTCTCAAGAGATTCAAAGCCTGTGTTAGATTTCTTTTTTTGGTCATTCATTCTCACTTTTACTGGTGCTGTCAGCAAATCAAAAATATTCTTGCACTAAGAAAGTCATCTTCATCTGTAAGAAAACTGGCACCCAGATTCTACAGAAACTCTTGGGACTTTACAGGTAATAAGGCTCTAATTTAAAAATAAATAAATACAGGTTGAACAAAGGAAACTGGTAGAATGAAATCCTACTTAATTTAAAAGTTAACTAAACATCTGTAAATCACTTAAAACACAAAGTCTTAACAACTAATATTAAGAACATGAATATGACCTTTTGATAGAAATGAGACACTCTATCTGATTATGCGTCTTGCAAGCTCAATTAGGACAATTAGGAGGTTAAAAATGAGCTACTGAAGTGCTCTCTTTTATGAGATTTTCCCATGTCATCATGCTTCTCTGTGATGGCAAAGCACCTGTAGGAAGGAGAGGAATTCCACAGTGCAGAGGGGTTTGGAGCAGGTGTTAGCCCACACGAGCATAGAAAGAACACACCTTTGAGGGGTCCTTCTGCACCACATCATAGTCACAGCGCTTCTTGTTGAAAACAACTTTACAATTCTCTGTGTCGTAAGAAACTACATTATGGAAGCTGTCAGTGGCAAAGAGAAAGCAAATGTTAGCTTGAGAGCTTTCACTAGCTCTGTGACATGGGTGAGAAAAGGTTCTCTTGTGCCCTTACAAACCCACTTATCCCCAGCAATGGAAAGCTGTGGTCATCCTACAGGCAATGATGGTACCAAGAAGTTCAAACTTACAGGGAACAGCAACCCATTCGACCTTTGCTGCAGTCACATTTGTAGCAATCTTCTGTCCTCTCAATGTGTCCAAAGGGATACAGTTTTCCATTCATCATACAGCCTGCATAAGATAGCAGCAAAACAGAACATGTTCTTTAAGCCTCCACCTAAACACAGAAAAGTTTAAAAATTATTTCAGCTTTTCTGAAAATGTAATTCCAGACAATAGTAAAGTACAAGGAATTGGGTTTTACTCTTCCAACTCCTGTTGAAAGAGTATGAGCTCTATGTGCTGGAATAGCAGTAGCAACCTACAGCCAATTGCAATAATATTGCTGCAACCATACGCAGCCCAGGGGAAGACTTTGTTTTTCCCCTACTTTTGGCAACTTGCTGCTGGAGCTCCCTATCTATGTTTTTCCAATGTCTTCCCCCTCCCTTGTATTTTGAGCCCTTCTTGGCAGCTCCACATAGAGCCAAGTTACCACAGAGCAATCAGGTCGGAGGATCTTCTTGTTTCTACCTCTGTAGGGCCACCCTGGCCCTGGAAGTACAATAAAACAGTGTGCATCGCCCAGGGTCACTGTGCTGCCCATTGCAACAAGGAAAGTCAGAAAGCCCTTCTGTAGAGAGAAAGAAGCAAATGGTAATTTCTCCCCTGTTTATGAATCAACATATATCATAGAAACTACTGCCTCCTCTGTAGAACCTATGCCATTCCTGAGATGCTCATCAAAGGCACTTCTTGATGTCTGTGCCTTTGGGATTACGTGAGCACAAATTACAGGAGAACCAGGCCATAAGACTTTGTTGGTCTATTTATCATTACCTAACTGTTGATTTAGATTCTGCAAACGCCTTTGGAGGCTTGAAGAGCTGGAACAGGACACAATTTGAGGGATCAAAAGTGAAGAACAGAAACAATACATGGACAAAATAGACACACTTTTTTTTCTTTGTAAAATGACAATATTTTGTACTGTACTTGACATTTACAAGTTTGAAAAGCATGGTCCTGAATGTTTGCAAAATTCTGAATGTTTTCACAAACATTTCTGAGGAAAGGATAACAGCAAGTGAAAGACTAAGAGATATCTGTACAGTTTCTTGCAAAGAATTACAATGCAAAGAGCAAAATTCACAGTAATCTTCACAGAGGTGTCTTCCTGTCTTTGCATCTTACAGGTTTGAAGTACAATATAGCCACATTTAAAATGTATGACTAGATGATTCTCTTAAATGCTCTCCCTTTGTGGTTTTAAAGCAAATACCTCTCTGTATCCCCATTCCAAAAAAACCCAAACCAATCTAAACCTTTGACTTACCATTGTGGAACGACTGGCTTCCAAAGAGCTCTAAGTTTCCAGAGAAAGCTGAAGTTCTTTATGTGGAATCAGAGAGCAAATATTTCATGCTGCCTTTATGTTGTGCAATTCAAGTCTAGATGGAGGGAAAAAAGCCTGCTCAATTTAAACACAGTTATTTTGTAATATCCAAAGAAATCTCTGAAATTTTCCAGCTGGCAATGAGAAAATGTTTGGTTTTGTAGAGCACTGACCTGGGTAAATTGCTGAGTCCAGAACTTTGTATTCCTTGGAAGCATTATGATTAGAAGAAATGCCTTTCTGATGGAATACATATATTGCTAGCTAAGCTGTAGACAGTATTATCCAGCTAGGTGATTTTTAGGTGGGGCAGGAATGCATACAAAATCCTGTCTGCTATCAGAGGGCTGGAACATGCTGAGTAGTGCATTAGGTGTTAGTAGCAAATGGAGCTTTAGCCAGATCTTTGCATACTCACTGTTAGTGCTGTGGTGTGCACTGAAAGATGACCAAAAGTGCTTGGCCACTACCAGGATCAAAACCTCCTAACACTGAGACCTTAGCTGAAGCTGGATCCCATTACAACATCTCTTTCTTCTCCACCAAAATAAGATATAAGATAATAAACTAATTTTCATAAATTTTAGAAGAAATATTTCCTCACTTAATTTGTGACGCTTTGCTAGGAAAAAAATTTGGGATTCTAAAATACTTCAATATCATATGGCACAGTTCCAGGCTACAACAAGCTGGATATTAATCTTGATGTCTGCATAACTCAATGCTTCAAATTAAAAAGTAATCCATTAGGAAACTCCAAGTTTTGCTAATCACTCAATTCTTTATTTTTATAAATAAAATTTTAATAAACCCATAAATTCTGAAAACCATATTTTCTCAAGAAGCAGTTCTGTGGGCTATTTAGGTAGGAAGTCTTTGATGTCCATGCTCAAAATACTACTTCCCTTAGACACTGTGGCTGTTTCTTCTCTAAGCAAGAACATTCCTTCAGGTGCATCAGCTGAGGCTGTGTTCTGTCTAATTTTGACATGAACTGGCATAAAAACAGAAAAGTCATTCAGGACAAGTTTCAAAACTGGTCCTCTCCTGCAGAACACGAAAGCCTTTCGGGCAAAACTCACTTTAGAACATGAGGCAACGTGAGAATGTTTGTTTTCACATGCTTCATTTAGAGGAATGATAGAATGGAATCAGTGAATGAGAGTCAAGATTTTAAAAAGGCATATGCAAATGTCTATACTGGAAAAAGCTGAGCTGACTCTTTATTCTGGCCCCTCACATTTTTCATCTTTACAGGAACCAGTTGTACAGAAACACAGAGCTATTGACTGATATCCAGCCTGCAGCACAGAGAACTTTAAAAGGTGAAGTATGTAATACCAGTGCCTGCAAAATACTTGGACTTTTTCCCCAGACCAAGGTGTGTTACTTGCAGGTCTTAGAAACCTTTAAAAAAAGTTCATAAGCAAATTACCAAAGCCAGAGAAAATACACCACATTAAATCTTTCTGATTTTAATAATGGCTCACGGAGCTTGAGATAGATTGTCTTGTGAAGGAAATACCCCTGCTGAATAAATGTAGATTGACTCTACATAAAAATGACTCTACATGATAAACGTAGATTGATTTGGGGCCAAATGAGGATCCCTGCACTAAGAATGCTCAGCTGTGTGTAACCTCATACTTCTACAAGACAGCAGATTTGTTGTGATCATAGAGCTTAATTAAATAATCCACTTGTTTTGGAAGGTGTGTTTCTTTTCAAACCATGGAACAGTTAAGTACAGACTACTGTGGGTTTTTAATATCCAATTCTGAAGTGCAGAGCTCTATGTAGAGGCAGCATTTAACAGGGTTTTGTTGTCTGGTCTCATATATGTGGGCAGATTTAGGACACTAGGCACTGCCAGGTGGGAGATTTGATTTCCAAGCCCTGCTTTGAAGCTGAACTTCATTCCCCTGTGATTGTGGGGAATAGTTGTACTGAAGAGACAGAAGGCATCTGCATTATTAGCACCTCAAACTCTGCTGCCATGAGGAAGCATGTCTCCAGGGCTGATCTAGATCTTTTTTTCAGAGTGGATGAGAACCACTAAAGCAGCACAGTGTGTGCAGACTTTGAGGATCAGGGCTTGGCAGAGGACAAGCCAGAGTACCAGAGTTTAAAGTTTAACATTGCTTTAAACTTCAGGTCTGGTCAGAGTGGGCAATGGACATGAACAGTCACTGCCAGTGTTGGGTGATGACATTGATGAAAATAAAGGAAAAAATGGGTGAAAGAGGATGATGATCTCTCATCCTCACATACTTTTCTGAGGTGTTAGCAGCACAGGTCTTAACCAAAAGTCCATGCACCCTGAATAGGAGCCATTGTACAGCATGTCCCAAATAGTGCATCACTTCAAAATGATAATGGATTTTGACACCTGGCTAGAAGAGAACCTGTAAAGCATGACAGCGGTTTGTGCCACTGGTGCACGGCACGTCAGAGTAGAGAGCCAAATGCATTTCTTTCTCAAAGAAGGTGGCATTTCCCCATGTCACTGTAAAAAACAAAACATCAATATGAAGCATTTATGGATGTTTCATCTCAATTTATTGTAGTCAACAAATGCAGTAATGACAGAAATGAGACACTCTCTCTGATTATGCATCTTGTAAGCTGAATTACAACACTTAGGACGTTCAAAGGCAGCTACTGAAGTGCTCTCTTATGAGATTTTCCCATGTCATCATGCTTCTCTGTGATGGCAAAGCAACTGTAGGAAGGAGAGGAATTCCACAGTGCAGAGGGGTTTGGAGCAGGTGTTAGCCCACACGAGAATAGACAAAGCACTCCTTTGAGGGGTCGTCCTTCTGCACCACATCATAGTCACAGCGCTTCTTGTTGAAAACAACTTTACATTTCTTTTTGTCGAAAGCAACAGGAGTGTGAAAGCTGTCAGTGGCAAAGAGAAAGCAAAGGTTAGCTTGAGAGCAATGAAAGTTTCAATACTTCAGTGATTATAGCTTGAACTACTGCTGAGTGAGAGAGGTCTGAAATTATGGCTAAGGGCAGCTGAGCTAGCTTGAGTACCACACAGCTGCAGCTTCCAGACCCTCAAATGATGTCCTGTGCACTGCACTGTGAAGATGTTCCAGGATGCTCAGCACTAGCAAAGGCATTTCTAGCACAGCACTCTGCAGTGACATAAGCATGGGCTTGGCATCTTTTCTCTTTTTTCCTTTAATTTTTCATTATTTCCAGTTTGCATAGGATGTGGTGGCTGCTCCCTGATAGACTGTGCCACCTAAATAACGACAAAGATCATCATCAAGGTATTTTGGGCCTTTGAGAAAGCAGGAGGAGGAAAGGAGAATGTTGGAGAAATACTTCAGAGAAGAGCCTTGTCATTCTATGTTTGGCATATTCACTGGAGAAAAGCACTTCAGGAAAGGGATTCAGATCACCATAAGCTCTTCAGGGAAATTTCACTTAACTCATTCCAACCTATCCCCATTTTCTCAGCTAATGAAAGACAGCTGCAGTGAAAGAGGGGTTCACAAGTTCCTTAAAAATTTAAGGCAAGCACCAACTGGATGTGCCTGGAAAGGCTTGTGTCCACTCCCAGTGAGCAGAAAATGAGCTAAGGCAAACACAGCTAAGGATCCAAACAATCAAGAGCTATATGTGGCTTTCATAACTCTGTGACATGGGTGAGAAAAGGCTCTCTCGTGCCCTTACAAACCCATTTATTCCCCAGCAATGGAAAGCTGTGGTCATCCTACAGGCAATGANAGAGGACCTTCCTTGTTCTTACCATCTTTGGCCTCCCCTGGCTTGTGAATTTTCCTCCAGCAATATGCATCGCCCAGGGTCACTATGATGCCCATTGCAACAAGGAAAGCCAGAAAGCTCTTCTGTAAAAGAAACACAGAGCTCATGCCATGCATTTTAATCCACATTGATTAGCTCTGTTTTCAAAAGCTGTCACTGAACCTGAATCAAAATCAGAAGTAACCTTATGTGTACATGAAAACAGTGGAAAACTACACTCAAGATATTTCCCTGCATTTTTCATTTAGGTGGGAAGATACAAAATGGCATGATATTACCGTGTCAGTAGCATCACTCCTTGCCAAAATACAGTCTCCAGAAATCACCCAAAACTTCAATAGTATTATAAACTTGAAAGCCCTGGAGAGGAGATCTCAGATCTAAATCTGTTCCAGTAGGTTTTTTGACACAGGTATCTGGTCAGGGAAGAGAGAGATAAATATGTGTCTTTGGGCAAAATTCGAGTGCTGTACATTGTACTTAGCATCGCCTGAGCCATCCATGCAGACACAGGCTGGGACTTGACACAGGACACACCTCCTTTTGTCTAGTGGGGGCAACAGCTAAGCACCTGTAAGAGACCTTCAGATCTGTCCCCTGGGGCCTGCTGGACATCCAGAACTTTTTTTTAAAAAGCCTGCATGACATTGTAATGATCATTTTTCTGGAGTAGAGGGACTAAAGAAGCAGGAGAGAGCACAGGTTTATTTTGATGGGTTGCTCCAGCTGAATAACTTAAAGGAAAAGTTTCAGAATAGCCAGAGACTGAGAAGCAATGGAGGAAGTTATTTAAATTTTCTTGATAGCACTTGCAGACTAACAGGAAAGGATTTGAAATTAGTAGATCTTTCCAAGTTACTGTTCTGAACTTTGGAAGATACTGCTGAGACTGTTGCTGCTTGAAACTGGGTTTAAAGTAGCAGAAAGAGGCTTGGCTTTCTTGAATCACAATGCTATAAGACATTGAAAGGTCCTGAGCCTCAGGCAGGAGGTGAACCAAGGAGAAACTCCTCTGTCTGCTGTGGAAAAAACTTGATATTTTAATCCTTGATGTCCTGCTTTGTTATGGGACTGAGTGACATTTAAGATATAGTGAAAGCAAGGAAGAGGAGGGTTTATGGAGTGGTCTGGGAAGGGGGAATGTTTCATTTTCATTGTGGTTCTGTGAGGTGGAGTTCCTGAGGCTTTAGGCTAGAACAGCGACAGTTGTCATGCTGAGCACCATAGCCAGAATGCAAGAAATTAAAGGGAAAGACTGAAACTCCTAAAGTGTGCTATTCCATGATGCCTGGGTCAGGTGTTTGCAACAACACAGATACTCCATGCCATGTCACTCATGCCTTTATAGAAAATACAAAAATCCTTCATGTGCTGTGCTGTCTTCTGTTAGTATTTTATCCTTTTTTTCCTCCAACCCTTTCCTTATCATGCTATTCCTGGAAATGCCAGTCACATGAGCTTGGGCATGCTCCTCTCACTAAAGATCAAAGTTTAGGACCTTCCACTGAAACTAAAGAGAAACATAAGGGGAAGTCTGTGGTGCTCAGTCAGGAGTCTGAATGTGCTTTATGCTGCGACAAGCAAATGATTTGTCAGCTAAGTAACAGAAACTTGGCAATAAAGCTTAAACAGAGAAAGAAGCAAATGGAAATTTTTCCCCTGTTTATGAATCAACATGTATCATAGAAACTACTGCCTCCTCTGTAGAACCTATGCCATTCCTGAGATGCTCATCAAAGGCACTTCTTGATGGCTGTGCCTTTGGGATTACGTGAGCACAAATTACAGGAGAACCAGGCCATAAGACTTTGTTGGTCTATTTATCATTACCTAACTGTTGATTTAGATTCTGCAAACACCTTTGGAGGCTTGAAGAGCTGGAACAGGACACAATTTGAGGGATCAAAAGTGAAGAACAGAAACAATACATGGACAAAATAGACACACTTTTTTTTCTTTGTAAAATGACAATATTTTGTACTGTACTTGACATTTACAAGTTTGAAAAGCATGGTCCTGAATGTTTGCAAAATTCTGAATGTTTTCACAAACATTTCTGAGGAAAGGATAACAGCAAGTGAAAGACTAAGAGATATCTGTACAGTTTCTTGCAAAGAATTACAATGCAAAGAGCAAAATTCACAGTAATCTTCACAGAGGTGTCTTCCTGTCTTTGCATCTTACATGTTTGAAGTACAATATAGCCACATTTTAAATGTGTGACTAGATGATTCTCTTAAATGCTCTCCTTTTGTGGTTTTAAAGCAAATACCTCTCTGTATCCCCATTACAAAAAACCCAAACCAATCTAAACCTTTGACTTACCATTGTGGAACGACTGGCTTCCAAAGAGCTCTAAGTTTCCAGAGAAAGCTGAAGTTCTTTATGTGGAATCAGAGAGCAAATATTTCATGCTGCCTTTATGTTGTGCAATTCAAGTCTAGATGGAGGGAAAAAAGCCTGCTCAATTTAAACACAGTTATTTTGTAATATCCAAAGAAATCTCTGAAATTTTCCAGCTGGCAATGAGAAAATGTTTGGTTTTGTAGAGCACTGACCTGGGTAAATTGCTGAGTCCAGAACTTTGTATTCCTTGGAAGCATTATGATTAGAAGAAATGCCTTTCTGATGGAATACATATATTGCTAGCTAAGCTGTAGACAGTATTATCCAGCTAGGTGATTTTTAGGTGGGGCAGGAATGCATACAAAATCCTGTCTGCTATCAGAGGGCTGGAACATGCTGAGTAGTGCATTAGGTGTTAGTAGCAAATGGAGCTTTAGCCAGATCTTTGCATACTCACTGTTAGTGCTGTGGTGTGCACTGAAAGATGACCAAAAGTGCTTGGCCACTACCAGGATCAAAACCTCCTAACACTGAGACCTTAGCTGAAGCTGGATCCCATTACAACATCTCTTTCTTCTCCACCAAAATAAAAAAATTCCTCTCAAATCAAAACCCTGCTGTTACTCCTGTGGAACTGTTCTGGCTTTGACCTGAATAATTATAGTAGAGTATATGATCACTTTTAAATAGGCACTTTCCCAAGAAGCGATAAACTTCAGAGTGCTAATCAAATACTCTGCTTTCTCTTGCTCCTACAACCTCTTTTCAGAAAGCACTATCCACCTGTGGCCCTACCTACATTTAACATACTTCATTACAGATGCTGCCAAGCAATTTGAAACTTATTCCTGTGGGAGACTTATCATCGGCTACAGGAAATTCAGCCTATGATTATAAGGTTTAGAGACTGAAAAAATAAGCTGAATCATTTGGGACTTTTTTTTTAGAGCAAATTAAATACAGAGTTATATGCTTTTCAATGATGGCAAGAAAAGTTGTCATTTTTTTCCTGTGCACTATGTATTGCTGTGTACTAATAATAACTAATTTGACCCAAAGAATTCAGCAGGAGCAAAAGAAATTAAAATACAACAGAATTCCCTGACCTCTCTGGAGGAAATGCTAAAGCTGAAGCCTGTGCAGGTTTGGTAATTCTTTAGTAAGAAAGACATAATTGATGAAAAGTTCCTAAGCATTTGATTGTCCGACTAAACACCTGACTTTTGGAGGTTTTTATATATAATCACTACATTTTAAAACTTCAATTTAATGATAGTCATATTTTCATTGAAAAAAATCAGTAAATATCCTTTCTCATCCTTTGCTTCTGGCATGGTAGATAACAGTACTTTATAATCTAGCTCTTCTTGTCCATGTTTACAGAGTGTTGAGTCAGCTTACAACCTTTCTCAGCTGAGTACAGCAGTTTTCATCTTCGGTTCTGTAGCACAAATTTATTTTCATTCATGCCACCCATCTCTGCACAGTCTCCAACCTGACAGTATCTCATTTCAAATCTGAATATAGAACAAGGTATAAAAGCATGTAAGTGTTGTGGGAACAACTTCAGATACTATGAAGGACATGATGCCTTTCCTGTATATATACCCAGGCTCCTCATCAGCTGTTTTAAGCTGAACCGTATTGTTCTAGATAGAAGACACTTGCTTTCCATCCCTAAATTCTTCTCAGGGGCACTGTTGTTAATAAAAATGTTATGTTTTACAGAGTTGTTCAAAAATCCTATTCCTCCAAAATGAAAAAAAACCCCAAAAAACTATCTAAAGCATGAATTAAGTAAGCACAGTTTATTTCACCATTAAGATGGCCAGACTTATTTATTATTTGGCACATTAAGTATTGTTTGCAAACTCTATCGGTGATGATAGAGATCAGTGATTGTGTATCTTTCCCAAGATCTCTTGATATAAGGCTTTCATACAAATGTAGAGAAACTATGGGTGATGTGCACCATCCTGTGTCTTGTACCACTGTAAAATCATTCCCATCCTTTCACCTGCCGTGTGCAGGCTTTGGTACCACCAGGTCACCCTGGGCTGAACAGGAAATTTTGTGCCAGTTCTTTTGTAGCTTTTTGATAGAGACCTCAAAGCAAGACTGGTTTTGCTTTCAAGGTGCTTGTTAGGCATGACACCTCATTCTTCTGCCAATGATTTCTTGACAAAGATGCTGGAGCCCTGCCAGCTGTGCTGCGGAGTGTCTGCTGTAGGCTGAACACTTCTGAGTGCCTTTCAACCTCCTGCCTGAGGATACACAGATCTTGCTTTAAAAGAATTTAGTCCCTTCCTAAAGTCTTAGATCTGGCTACATCTCCAGTGAATTCCTCTTTTCAATTCACTTTTTTTCAAGAATAATTTCTTCCATAGCACTGCACTAATTTCACCAGAGCATGCAGAGTTCTTAACAGGGAACAAATAGGAAAGATGAGGAGGGCAGTGACAGGACAAGGGGTTATGATTCTAAAGTGAAAGAGGTAATGTTTAGAATTGTTATTTTGAAGAAATTCTTTACTGTGAGGGTGGTCAGACACTGGCTCAGGTTGCCTAGAGAACTTGCGGATGTCCCATCCCTGGAAGTGTTTAAGGCCTGGCTGGATGGAGCTTTGAACAACCTGGCCTAGTGGAAGGTGTCCCTGCCAAAGGCTGGAGGTTGGAATTAGATGATCTTTAATGTCCCTTTCAACCCAAAGCATTCTGTGATTTGGTGTTCTTACTTTCCATCAAAAAAGCTAGTGTCCTTGTGGTGGATTAATACTCAGTGAGAGCATAAGTTTTTTGCAAAGTTCACTCCTGATTCTATAGAACTTACTTACATCATGCAGGTAAATATTTGCACATTAAGTCACGCAGATAACTAAACCTCCGATATGTTGGAAACACAATCTTTAGCTGAAATAGGTTTGAACCTACTAAAGGAAGCTGGAAATCTCCCCTTAACTTCTGCAGCCTTCAAACTAGATCTTAGGGCTTGGGTCAAGCAAAGCACTAATGTATATCCTTAGTATGAGCCCTCTGGATAGTTCCATTGTCTGCAGTGGAGCCACTCTGTTCTCAAGCACATACTTGGTGAAAGGCTTTCCTGGGTCTAACTTGGAACATAAGTTCACAGCCATCCTGGCTCTGTCTTGCTTTATCAACTGTGATACCTCTATTAATAAGAGAAGTTTAATTTCTTGATCTGCTTACAAAAGTGGGAGGGTAGCACTACTTCATCTAAAAAAGATGAAACACAAAACTATGAGTTTCAAAGTTTTGAGAAAGACTAAAGTAGAAAATCATGGGACTGTGATTCAGGACTTTTTCTTATTTCTTCATTCTGATGCTGACTTGATGCATGATTTTTGGTGACTCCCTTAAGTGTGTCAGAGATTTCAAGTTTCAGAGCTTACGACCTAGAGGAATTCAGAAACCAGAGACAACACAGAAGTCAAGTTTCCCTATTCCTGACATAGTAGGTATTCTTACACCTCACCAAGGATCTCCAGAGTAATAATGCCTGTTCTCCAAGCCCATGATTTTTACCACTAGACATGAACTTTCCAGATCAAAGAAGGATCAAACCACGAACCAATGAAGTCATGTTTCCGAGTCCAGGTTCATTTATAGGGTTAGCTGTTACGCTATGGGTTTTGTTTTTCTCCCTTAATTTCCAGTTACCTGAACTGAATTTATCAGACTGGCTATTTTTTTTACTGCTTGCACAGCTTATTGCAGTAAATAATTTGAATTAATATAGCAAGGTCTTTTCAGGTGACATGGATAATCATAGTTGCTTATTTCATAGGAGTTATAATGAATTATTTATAGGAAACCTGATATTGAATTCCCTGAAATGAATAAATACACTAATAGGCAAGCAGCGTGTTCTGTTATTGCATTAACCAGCAATGAACACCAAGCAGAGGGGGAAGTTCCTCTGGAGATTTCAGGCTCCTGTGCTGGTCCAGTGACAGCACACGTACTTCTAGCTATAGGTGCTCCTTTCTACACTGTGCACCAGAGTCTGAGGCATCTTCAAGCCCTGACATTGCTTGTCACCGCCAAGACTTTTTGCAGCCTGCAGATAATGCAGGTGCTGGGATTATCTGTTGGAGAATGAGGAATTCTGGAAATTGCAGGGCTTGAAGAACCACATCTCTCTGCCTCTATACCCAGACATACAGCACTACTGAGGAGCAGAGCAAGGAGTGGCCAGGGAAATGAAGAACAATGCACAAATTGTATTGGAGTTCTTTCCCATGGAATGCAGAAGCTTAACTTTTAATTGTAATTTGACTTTTTTTATGTTTGCATCCTGTTCTAAGGTTATAAAAACATGTTTACTTTCTGTTAGCTATTGGGAAAGCTCGCTGTGGTATTCTCTTTACCTTGTAAATATTTGTGAGTTTAACCAAGTACTGAGGCATGGCTTCATGGGTATCAGAGACCTCAGCCCTGTACGGTCTTACATGTTCTGGTTCTTAATCTGCAGATTAGTCCCTGATGACATATGTGATTTTTATACCTTTATGTCACATAATCATTTAGAGAGTTCTGAGGGGAACAGCAAGATCCCCTCCGTGATTTTTCTTGCTGCTTTTCTCTAAACTTTAAATGGAACCTGTCTAAATTTCTCTGTAAAAGGAATTTTAGGATGAAGCGCTTTTTGTAACCCTGTCTGTAATGTTTAGGACAGGACTCCTAGAATGCAGATTTTTGTTGTGCCATTCATAGTCCTCTTGGCTCAGAGACTGGTGTATCACAAATAAACAGCTTCCTCTAGGAACAATTCAGGTTCTATGTAGCTGTCATGCTGGGTTTTTTATGGAAACTGATCTGCAAGACCCCCAGACCTGAAGCTGCCCAATGCTAAGACCTGACATTTTGTAGCATCAGTGCACAAAGAGCACACCTATCTCATGTTTTATAATGCACAAATTTCTGTGAAAGTAGAGCTTTGCATTATCAACAAAGGGGATTCACATGTCAGTGAATATGGAAATTAGCTAAAGGCAAGCTCTTCTGGTTGATGGAATGTTGCGGAGGAAGAAACTACAGCAAAATACTAAAAGGCTTTGTGAATAATTTTATGTTTATATTTATGTGAAACTAGCCTAGGCTAATATTTTTCTACTTGTCCTTTGTTAGTTCCTGTTTTATTATCACTATATTAAAATTCTTTAAATTCTACTAGGTTTGAAGGTCTGAGCCAGTTCAGTAACGGTGTCTTGTCATAGAATCACAGAAAAATAGAGTTGAAAGGAGTATTATGATACGTTGCTTTTAGAAGTTTCTGTGTCCCTTACCTAGCAATGTATTTCCAGTATCTGAATGTAGCCATTAGATCAATATATAAGAACTTGGAGATCTTACATGTTTTTTCTTATTTGAGAACCCAAGTAAGATCAATCAGTGCCCTGGTTCCTCATGAGTGGTATCAATGTAGTCAAATGCAATAAATAAATAAGCTCCATGTGCTAATATAAAGGTCTGATTATTGCCAATGGATTATTTAGTTACCACCTGCAAGAACAAGTTATTTTATTGTCATTTCCTTTCTCGTGAACTCACTTGTAATAATGACTGTATGAAATACCATATGACAAGACTTTTTAATCCATTGGAAAAAAATTATGAAGAAAAGGGAAAGTTAGTGGGGGTGTTTAACCTCAAAAGGCCTAGGGATAATTGAATTCCAGTTTGGTGATTTGCACTGTGTGTTTGTTCATGTTAGTGTGGTTTTTTCTAGCAAATCCTGGAATTCTGGCACGGGTTTATTAAGGCTCATAGTTTTAAAACTAAGGAGATTTTACTTGGCTCAGGGTAAGCCTTGCAGTTACTTCAGTAAGAAAAACAGGAGGAAAGGGTCCCTTTTTATTCGTAAGCCTAGGCATCAGCAGAGCCCGGTGCAGCGCTCCAGCGGGGAATGGTGTGCGGCAGACCCTCCTGCTATCTCGACTTTGCTCCCCGCGCAGCGCAGGGCGCGCCGCGCTCGTGTCCTTCACAAGGCACGTCCCGGCTCTCAGTGATGGGGGTCAGAGCCTGGACACACCTGCGGCGGCCGGACCCCCCTCCCGCCGCGTTCCTCCTTCCGCGGGATGCCCGCGGCGAAGGCAGGTCGGGATGGGAGGGGGTACGATGGGAGGGGATGCGG
>VXBC01007539.1:1126041-1165259 GCA_013399945.1 Ploceus nigricollis
TTCTCCCGCAGATGAACGGGGACGTGGCGGAGCCGGCGCCGGTGTGGGAGCGGCCCTGGTCGCTGGACGAGATCCGTAAGAGCAGCCAGAGCTGGTCCTTGGCCTCGGACGCCGGGGTGAGCGGTGCGGCCGGGACCGGGCCTGAACCGGGCACCGGAGGGGTGCGCGGGCCGCGGCCGCCTCGGGGCTTGGGGCCGCGGCCTCCCCGGGGCTTGAGGCCGTGTGCGGGGCGGTACTGCCGCCCACTGGCCGGGGGTGGCCGGGGGTCTCGAGACGGGCCTGCCGCGGGAAGAACGCAGCCCCCCGGGCCCGGCGGCTCTCTCGTTGCTTTAACCCTCTGCTCCGGGCAGGAAAACTGAAATGAGGGGTTGGCTCAAACGGAGATGCAGAACGAAGTGGCTGAGACTTAGTCCTGTGTGTGTGCGTGGGAGGTTTCAGTCTAATGTGCGTGTGTTTTGGTCCTGAGTTGAAGTGTATGATCAGTTCTGCCTGTCTTACAAACGCTGCCAAAAGGAAAAAGAGCCGGATGCTGACAATTGCTTTCCTTTGTTGTTGTCAACAGCTTCTGCATTTTCTACAAGAATTCTCACAGCAAACCATTTCCAGGACACACGAAATCAAAAAACAGGTGGACGGATTGATCAGTGAAACAAAAGCGACAGACTGTCGCCTTCATAATGTCTTCAATGACTTTCTTATGTTGTCCAACACGCAGTTCATAGAGAATGTGAGTGTGTTCTAGTACCACTTCGAACTTGTACTTCAAACATTGTCATTGTCTCTTAATGTAGTGTGGAGAAGTGATTTAGCTTTCTGGCAAGTCTGATGCTGATTTAGGGATGAAATGACTTTTAATTATGTTTTGTTAAAAGATATCCTAATTCCCTTGTGAGTGATGCACTATTCCAATATTGGCAGGTTCCCTTTGCCTTTTCAGCGATACCTTCCTTTCTTGCTAATACATGACCCAGAGATCAGAGTTTTGGTTTTAGAACTATGAATGAGTTGGGAATTCTGGGATGTCTTGGTTTATCTTCACAAGTTGCATGAATGTAGCATTTGTCTGCACTTACCTGTCTAAGTATGAGGAATGTTACACAGTGCTGTAAATTTGCTTAATGGTATTATTTTACTGTAAAAGCATTTGGTATTAAAGGTGTTGATCTGCAGGCAGTTGTCCCCTTCGTGTGGTCATGACAAGCATATTTTCTGGTTAATGTTGCCACTTTATACATATCTCTATTTTGAAAGATAAAGCTAGACTTGAAAGCCTGTTGCAACATTGTATCACTGGAAGTATGTGTCTAATTAAGATGGATAGCTTTAATAGTATTTCAGATTTTTGGAGGGTTTTTAGCACTGTGAGTTTTATCAAGTGTTTTGTTTTGATCAGCATTATTTCAGGCCATATGTGTCTCATCATGGCATTATTATTGGATGGATGGTGGCAGAGGAAAAGATGGAAAACTGGATTTATTTTCTGGGGTTTTTTGGTGGTAGTGGGTTTTTTCAGTGCTGCAGTGTCTTTTCTGACCTAGCTTGGCTGTTCAGCATAATGATTCTGCTCAGAACAGTTTGTACCAAATGTTTTAAATCTCATGTGCTTACAGCTGTTTGTTCCCAAATTAAGGTGCACAGAAATAGGTCTTCATTTCTGATTCTCATTTTAGTTAGTGAGATATCTGTCTCTTCCTAGGGGATAACTGCACCTCTGTTTGAGATTGGGATTTAGGTTTGCAGGTTCCATGGAGATCTTTTATTCCCTTTTTTCTCCTTGTAGCTGATCCTATAAAAGAATGCTCAAAGAGCTAGATGTGAGGTATCATCAGATCAAACTGAAGGTTGAGGTTTTTTTGAACCCTCTCTGTGAGTATGGAAGGAAAGCTACTAAATAAGAGAAAACTAAAGGAAAGTAGACAGCCTCTAAGGAAACTATAGGTTTCACTCTGAAGGTGAACAGCTTTATGTCAGGAAGGTTAAAACAGTGCATTTTTTATCATGTTCATGTTAGTCTATTAGCAGATTTGAATTACCTCAGTTGCATTGAGAGGCTGCCAATGGTACCTTCCGTACCAGTGCATGAAGGTACTTAACATCATCCATGGCTTCATTTTTTTTAATGTATAATGAACTAATGTGTAATTAATTATATATTAACAACATATTTTGTGGTGGTATCCATGGTTTAGCTCCTGTAGTAGTACATTATTCTTACATGAATTAATTTTGCATGATTTTTCAGAGAGTATATGATGAAGAAGTGGAAGAGCCTATTCCCAAAGCTGATGTTGGAGACAAAACAGAGCAGGTAGTTAACTTCAGCTGCCTTGAGGGCTGTCAGTATGTTTGCAGCAATTGTCTACCTTTTCATTTTCAAACTTGCTTTGCTTACATTTACAGCTTACAAACCAAAGTCCTTCCTTTCTCCTAGAAGTCTCTCTGTTGGATAGTGTATGTCACTCAGTCGTAAAGTTGACAGTGATATTGGAGGCTACTACAGTGTGTGATCATCTGTTAGGGTCTCCTCAAGCTCAGTACTGTATCCAGCAGATAAGACTTATGCATTGGTTTTTCAGATAGTTATGCATGTTTTTTCAGCAAGAGGACTAAGGCCTTGGGCAACCTTACTGGATTCACAGGTAGTAAATTGGGGAAGCAGAATCTGACTGAAATAATTCCTAGGAGTAAGTACTCAGAGAGCTTTATACATATATATGTGTGTATGTATATTACAATCCAGATGTCTTATACCATAGATGTCCCCATAATAGTTTAGGAGCACAAGTAAAACAATACTTTGCTTGTGTGGATGTTTAGAACATCTCTGTTTCTGGAGTGATGAAAATGAATTGAGTCAATCAAAAAAAAAATCTGATTGTCCTTCTAATGCACATAGTGAAAAAGCTTTCATTGTGCTAATTTGAAATTAACATTTTGTATGTGTGTTGTGGTAAGATTGAGTCTTAAGTAAAATGCAATAAGCATGTATTTTTTTCTTTTACTAAAGGAAAAGACACGGGAACAGAAAGAAGCTGATCTAATCCCTAAAATTCAAGAAGCAGTGAATTATGGGTTGCAGGTTCTGGACAGTGCATTTGAACAGCTAGACATCAAAGCAGGGAACTCTGACTCAGAAGAGGAAGAAAGTAATGAAAGAGTGGAACTGATACTTGAGCCAAAGGTACAGGGACCAGTTCTTGCTGGGTTTATTTTGCTTTCTTGGACTTGCTCTTTGCTTCTGTCAGCTGTATTACTGCCTTAGTGTAAAATTGATGTTACCTAAACCTGCTACCTAAAAAGAGGATTTGATGACTGCTTCTGAAGTGCTCTCTGCTGAGCTACTCCTTTTGTAACCTGCCTGTCTTGCAGTTAGGTTAGCATTAAGGTATGGCATCCTAAAGGAAGTTAGTTTAATGGAATGAACTTCAAAGGGGAAGCCTCAGTTCTGTGTGGGAGTGGGACGTACAAATTTCATGCTTTTTAGGTACAAACCATATCTTTATGGGTGGTTTTTACCATCCCAGTAATTAAAAATCCAAGGTCCAGGTTTTGGGAAAAGACTCATGGCTGTAGGTCTTTGCAAGAATATTCCTCTGTTAGATGGCATGTAGAAAACAAGTTGAGACTACACAAATAGAAGTAGCCACTTTGTTTGACAGTGTTGAGAGGAATAAACCTCAGCTAGCCCACCCAGTTGTATGTTGACTTGAAGCATACATTTGGTGGGACTCTAAACAAGCTTGTATCTTCCTTGAGTTAAAACAAGGGATGTAAGACTTATGTCTTTGTCAGCCATGTAGTGCTGTTCAAAGATGTCAGAAAGACCTGATATTGTCTCTTTCCAGGATCTCTATGTTGACAGACCTTTACCTTACTTGATTGGCTCTCAGCAATTTATGGAACAGGATGATGTTGGCCTTGGAGATCTCTCTAGTGAAGGTATGTGCTGGCATGACCTTTTATTTCTATGCAAGTAATTAGTTCCTAATCCAAGATTTTTGACTGTTTTAAATCACTGCTTTGGTTATCCTGTGTACTATTCTTGCATGGTTAGATGCAGGCTGTAATTAGCTGGGGAAAAAAATGTTCATCCTGCCGTAACAACCACCTTTCCAGTATACAAAGCAGTAACTTCTCAGTTACTTGTGCTTTGTGTATTAGAAATACAAAGTGTTAAAATTTCATCAACTTTCAAAACTCTTTCAAACCACTCTCTACCCACCTGAATTTTAGTTTTCTTCACAGAGTCTTTAGGTGGCTTAAATGGTGACTACATCGTTCTGTGTCTAAGGTTAACTTTTTTGTTTCCATTTAAATTAGAAGGATCAGTAGATAGTGATCGAGGAAGTGTAATTGACAGTGAAGAGAAGGATGAGGAGGTAAGTGGCAAGTACCAGCTGTTTTACACAAGCATTCCTTGTGTGTGAGGCCGTTAACTACCTTGCTTTTTGATGTTGGCTCTCAAGATAGTACTGCATGATGTTTTTTCCCTGTATTGGTTGGGATAAATATGCTTTGTTATTGTTCTTATGTAGTGGTTTCCTCTGCAGCTTTCCGGAGGAACATTCATGTGGTATTGACTCTAGCTGTTATTAAAGTAGAATACTTCAAACTGAAGTGTTTTATTCCACTCTAATTTAATATTGTGAATCAAATCAGATTATTATCAAGAATTGCATTTATGGAGAACAAATCTGTTGTAAATTACAGTTACACAGAATGGGATGGAGACTGACAGGAATAAATTTAAAGCTTTAAGTAATGCACCTCCAGGCTTTGCTTCATAAATCTGCTGCATTGGAATATCAGTTTCTGATATGTTTTGCTTGTTTTGGCTGGGATGTCTCTGCTTTGTAGCTGTGCTATGGAAGCAATCCCTTTCTCCTGAGGTGTTTGCTTTTGGTGTCTTAGCTCACTTAAATGCCTTCTGAGTTATTTGGATGCAGTCACAATGGAGCCTGCTGTCTTTGCTGAATTAATGACTTTCTAGTGAGGTCCTGTCGTAAAGATGGTCAGCAGTGGGGGAGCAATTTCTTGGTCAGATCATGATGAGGAGATCTGAATGTCCAAGTTTCAGCAAGTTCAGAGTTTCTGAGCCCTCTCCCTTAACCACTGGGCGAAGTAATGTGTGATACTTGTCTCTGGGTCTCTTATGTTCCAGGAATCAGATGATGAATTTGGAAACCCTAGTGAAGAGGACCAAAAGACGGTATGGTTAAACACTCTGGTACATACCTGAAAGACTTCACATTTGTGAAACAGTGAGCATGCATGAAAGAGGAGATGAGAGCTCTAGACAGTTGATTATTAGCAACTTTGTGAGGCTTGATTTTTATAACTTCTTAAGGGAAGGTCCTGGGCAGATGGCACCATGTTCTGAAAATGAACCTGGGTTGGGCTTAAAGACATGCTTGCAAGCTGTCATTAGATACAGAGCCTATGTGGGATGGCATTGCCCGATAAGTGTTTTCCTCAGGAATAACTTTGGAGACATGAGAGTTCAAAGAATCTACCCCAGGAAAACTAGGCTTCTGTGGGTTTATTTGGTTTATAATTAAAAATCTAATCCTGCTGTGCAGGAGGCAAGGAACAATGCAGTTTGAGTATTACATGGAATCAAAGATGTGAACAGTATTAGATATTTGAACAGTATATCCATTTGGATAATGAATGAGAAGGGAAGTGAAATGTTGAGATGGAAAAATTCAAGCCTGACTTTAGTAATTGGTTTTAGAAGAAGGAATCTTATCCATGTTTAGATGTGCTACTGCAAAAGACTTTTAGGTGGGGATTCTCAATCTGGCATGATTTAATGTCAAAAGAGCAATGTTGCAAAAAGCAACCCTTATTTAATCTACGTTTTAATAAAACAATGTTTCAAAAACACTCAGATGTTACTTTAAGCTGACCTTCGTAGGGTAGCTTTGTATGGCTGATGTATTTTAAGATGAGCAAATATCTTTGGGTTGTTGGTGATTTAGTTCAATTCTGGGCACTTGCCCGTGCCAACTCCCAGATCTCATCCAGTTCACTTCATCTTTTTCACTCTCTTATTGACATGACTGAAACCAGGATGTGAGCATGTAGTGTCTCTCATTCTGCTGTCCACCCTAAGGACAGAGCAAGATGATAAAATTTTTTACTAGTTGATCAAGGAACACTAAGGAACACTTAATAAAATGTTCCTGTGTTAAGACTAAATGCCAGGTCTTTAGTTTGTGTATGGTAGTGGTACACGCCTTGTGAGGGGAGCTTTTGTGTCCTCAGTTGGAGCATTCAGTAACACAGCACAGGGTTGGGGTGTGCTAGAGAATGCAGCAACTTGCTTGGAGCTAGAAGCACTCCTTCCTTACATTTCAAAGGCTGTGAAGTACTCCAAATTGGCTGTAAGTTCCCATCCTTTCTCTAAGTTTGATTTGAATATTTTATGTAAGCAGATGTAATTTTGTGCTTGTTTTGTATGCAGACAGGATATTAATTGTTTTTTAGAGGATAGCCCAGATGAGTGATGAAGATGATGATGATGGCTGTGATCTCTTTGACTCTGATAAAGAGGAGGATGAGGATGGAGACTTAGATGAAAGCACAAAGCCTGTGAGTGATTGCCTTCTTCCTTACAAAGCAAGGTGACATTGAAAACTATGAGTTCATTAGAACTAGAAATTCTGAGGATTTTTTTTATTCTTGATGCATGCCTAATCTCTGCTTTCTTAACAGAAAGCTGTATTGCTGCTTCCGAGGGCTTCAGGCAAAGTCTAGAGAAGATACTGTATAAGTGTGGCTATAGAATACAGTATTTATAATTGCAATTGCATCAAGGTGCTAACTGGATCTGCTGTTATTTGTCCCTGCTGCTCAGAAAAAGAAGAGGCCAACATCATTTGCAGATGAGCTGGCAGCCCGAATCAAAGGAGAAGTGCCAGTCAGACAGGATGAAGAGTGTTCATGTGAGTTATCTCCCAAGTTTTGAAAAGTGTTTGTGCAGTAATAGGGGACTCGTGAAAGTGTGGGACAGGAGATACCAGGTAACAATACATGAAGTTACACAGATCTATTATTTGAACATGTATTAGGTAAAAGCATGACAAGAGGAATTGCAGACACTATTTTGTGCTCTGAGTAATTCTTTGCCCATAACTCAGAGGACTGAAATGGAATTCACTGAGAGTTAGAGTGAGAAACACATTGCTTTCAGGTGAGACAGGTCACTCTCAAAACACACAATATTGGAAATGTTTACTTTCCAATCTGATTCTCCCTCTGCATGTTTGACCACATGTGCTTTCTCCTGTTTCAAGTAAGTTTGTGGAAGCCATTGGTCACTCTGGTCTTTCTGTGAGCTCTACAGTAGAAAACACCTCAAACAGTAGATTGGTGTTTTCATGTGGCGTGAATTGTTTGTTTTCTTTGTTTTCTTTTTAAATATACTGTTTTGAGGAAGTGTTCCTTGCTACTGTCACTCATGGTATTTTAGACTAAATAATGCATTTACTTTTGTGTTACTTTCAAAGGCAGAGACGTCTCAAGTATTTAGTCTTGCAGCAAAGCAGCAGTTGAAAATAGCTAGCTGAAGTTGAGTTGGCAAGTGCTTCTGAGGCTGCTGTTGACCTGTAATATTGAGAAGATGAACAGACAAGAGCTCTGTGTGTTCTTGCACATTTCAAACAATCAAACTAAGTCTGTTGATATCAAGAGTATAAAGCCTACCAATTTAACCTGTTCAGTTACAGGGAAATCTTCCAGTCATTGAAGTAACCTTGTAAGGCCAGAGGAGATAAAACTCTGTCTTTGCTTTTGGTAGCTGAATGAAGACAATAATAAATCTGGATCCATTTGAGATGCTTGGAAGTTCTGCAAAGATGTGGAACCTGTACTGTCTGGAATGCTGTGTTGCTTTCTGACATCTCAAGTGACGCTAGTCTGCCTGTAGACAATTGTGTTGGACCACTAGTGCCTGACAGAGTGATTCTATTACAATTTTAGGTATTAGTTTTAGACACTGTATTTCATAGAATTGATTCATCAGGCTGATTCATATGAAAGCACAGAGGTCAGCTTGGTTTGCTATTTTTTAATGTTCTTTTTGCCATAAATTGATCTCAGACTGTAAGTAAAGGTGGACTAGTTTCTCATTGAAACTTTCTTCTTAAAGCCCTGTCATCAGAGACCAAAACAAGGAAAACCCCAAAAGAGAAGAAGGAAGTTAGAGTTCCATCCGATGGTAGGATATCCTCCTCTCCTGTTTTTCAGTTTTGGGCTGGATTGTAAGATAACACATAAGAAATCATAGCTTTTGCTATAGAAGCTGGGTGGAATATCAGTGAGCATGCTTCAAGGTGAATGTGTAAACAAATCTAGGTTGTGATGTATGTGTAAACAAGGCTGGAAACACACTTAGTGACTGAGTTCTTCCTTTAACGTGGCCTTCTGCAGCAGCCACACAACCCAGTCTGTTTTCAGCAGCTTCTCTCTGTCTCATGTTTATGACAGCAGATGGAACCAAAGCAGTTTTTATTTTGGTTGTCTCTAATTCCCTTTCCTGAAACTTGATCAGTCTTACCAAAGCTCATGTCTCTTGTACTTTCTAGATGAAGATGATGACATCTTCAAGCCTCCTAAACTGACTGATGAGGACTTCACACCGTTTGGTTCAAGGGGTGGCCTCTTCAGTGGTGGAACAGGCCTCTTTGATGATGAAGAGGTGAGAATGCTGCAGATTGTAGAAATTGAGTGTTTCCCCCTTTAAAAAATAAAACAAAAGATCCCTTAAAATTCCAACCTCTAGAAGACAGAGAGGACAAACAGCATTTTGTTGCTTGGTAATATTCAAGTGTTGTGGAATAGCATAGCTTTCCAGTGGGGGAGAACTACACAAGTGACATACTCATGTTCCCATTGGTACAATGTCCTCTCCTCTGCAGTACTACTGCTGAGAGATGCAAGTGTGGTTCCAGCTCTATATTAGACAGGTTCTGATGCCAGGAGAGCTTAATTGGCCCCTTATTTTTAGCTCTGGTGGTAAATCAAATGCCATCCAGTTTGTTTATTTTAAATCAGCAGATTTCTATTAAAATGCCTGTGAAAATACTGAATTTTGTCATTCTCTCTCTGATCTGGGAAAAGTGTAAAGGAAGGAGAACCCTGAATAATGCCATTCACACTTTATCTTTCACATACCATGTGTAGACAGTGCTGCTGCCGAGTTTCTCTTTCTGTGCTGTTAAAAGTTTTCTATTGCAATTATGCTGTATTGTCTCATCCAGTTATTGTACAGTTCCTGGAATGCTTATGTTGGCAAGAAATGTTCACTTTAAGTTTACTCTTGTACTACCTAGAGCTGACTCGAGGAGGAAATGGCACGAAGTGCATTTCTGCCCTTATTTTACCACTGTGCACGTGAAAGGGTGTAGAGAGCTGATGTCAGGGCTGGTTGAGACTTAAGAATACAGCTGTGTAAACCAAATGATTGCCTCTGATGCAGCTGATATTGGTGACAGTCAAGTTTAGTCCAGAACAGTAATCAAGTTGTTGCCTTTGTGGGATGTTGTATTCATTGTTGCAGCCAGAACATAAAATAACTTCTGGCTTGGAGCCAAGGAGGTATTAGACTGAAATTTGGAAGGAGGCCTCATGTTTCTCAAGCTTACCATGTCCAATCTACTAGAATATAGCCAACAAGCACCAAACAGGGGCATTGTGTGTAGGGAGGGGGATAGTTCTGTGCAATGCTTTTCATTCTAACACAGCCTTTATTGAAAAAATGTTTTTTCTTTTTTTTTTTTGGAGTAGCAGACAATAGCTTAAAAGGAATATTAAGAAAAATAATCTAATAGTGCAAGCCAGCTTTGTGTCAGTGCAAATTGGAATGAAGCCATCACTGAATACATCTTGGTGATTTATTACTCAGACTACTTTCCTCATCTGTGTAGACACAGGACAGCCAAGCAGATCTGTTTGTGATTGTTGCCTGCCTGCATACACCTGGTCTTGGTTTTCTGTTATCTGAAGTTAAACGTCTCAGAAGGGTGACTTAGCTTCACTTTACTTGTGCATTGGAGGAGGCTGCACTATACCAGCAGGCAGACACAGCAGGGCAACAGGCAAATAATAATTGACAAGTGGCAATTGATCACTGACACCTCTGCCACACCCCTGTGCTCCCATACTCTTTCTGAAATGTTTTCTCTTCTTTCTACAGAGTTTTATACAAAGACCATGCATTTTGAGTCTCCAAGTAGTCAACCTCTAATACCCAATTTGAATAAGAAGGAGGCTTTCAAGAAATTAAGTGGTCAATACTCAAAAAATCTGTTGGTTTCCTGGAAATCCAGGCTGTGATTGTTGGAGATTGGTACAGGGCACTGCAGCCTGAACATAGGAGCAACTGTGGGAGTGTCCTGCAATGCTTTTGAGCTGTAATGTATTTCCCTGCACATATGTTTTATCCACATGAAGTTCAGAAGTATTTTTTGCTTATCCTGACCTGAATTTTTCCCTCAAACCTTACTGTATAAACTTCAATAGGAAAGCTTAGAAGGGTATAATCAGGACCTAACCAGCTGTAGATTAATTAGTGTAAGTCCTTGAAGATGTACAGATAAAAGGTCATTCCTTCTCTTCAGCAGTCAGACTAGTGATCAGTAAATTAAATTTTAGAAGAGTGCTGCTTTTCTGAACGTATACACTCAAGTTAACACTTGAGTACCTAGGTTTAAGTCTGTATTTGCAGACATTCTTTTGAGAAGGGAGTGGTCATTACCTCCTCTGTCTTGGCTTAGAAGTGAACATTCAATATGGAAAAATCAGCATCTGTAATTTCCTACAAAAACAAATTCATCACTTCCCCCCGTTTGCATTTTCTTCTATGAGCAGAGTGATCTTTTTGCTGAAGCACCAAAAGGAGACGAATCAAAAGAGAGAGAGGAGCGAGTCCCAGTAAGTGAAGGTAAGAACCAACAGTTGCCTCCTGTTGTCTTGTCTATGCTGTGATTTACTACTGCTAGCAGCTAGACTGTTCCAAACTAGAAAGCCTGGTGTAGCAATTACAGAGCAAGTCTCTTCTCCTCACCAGTCTTAATAGAGAACAGCTGTGTTGAATTTCACATGTTTGTTCGCTATGGTGTGTTACACACACCTGCTCTCCTAGAGCTGAAAGGATGTCCTTACTGCTGTTGGCAGAGCTCTCTGCATGTGCTGGGTTCCTGCTTCTCAAGTGTACTTTGCAGGATCCAGTTGTGGGTTTGAGGGGAGCAGAGATTTCTTCTTGCAGATTAATTCATATGAGTTTCCCACTAGTTGCATATCTGGGCCCTTAAGGACTCTGAGCACACATTCTGTATTGCAGAGCTTTTACTGAAGCACTGTATTTGATGAATTTTCAGATATGTGTTGGGAGACTAAGCCATTTTGTTTGAATGCATTGTATTGAAGTGTTTTTGAGTGTGTGAGTGTGAACCGTTGTAAATAATGCTGTATGTAAACATGTAATGTGTTTATAAGCTTCAGTATAGTAGAGCTGTTCTGTGGAGTTTAAATTGAACAAAATAGACTGTTACATATATTTGCAAAAGCCCAGAAGTTCAAGAATGTGTAAAGAGTTTACACATTCTGTTAAGAGCTGTTAAGAAATAAAAAGCAGCTCAGACAACTTCTTGGATTCCTGTTTCTGTGGTAAGGTTCTGAAGGCTTTGACAGCATAAAACCAGTGCATCCATTTGTATTGTACTTCCTATGATTTCAGCATCCTCTACAAAGTCCTTAAAGAAAGTTCCTGCAGGTGCAGTATTTCTGTTTCCAGGTATGATTTATTCAATAGCCAATTGCTTCATGCACAAAATGCTCTTTTCTTTAAAACCTACTGCCAATGTTTTAAAGAAAAAACTGTCCAAATACAGCAGCACTGCATTGCTTGATCATATGCTTAATGACAGATACAGATGCTTCTACCATGCTAAGCCTAAACTGCAGCATGTTTTATGGATAATCAAAGATTCTGGAGGAGCTCTGAAGGTAGGTGTCACTGATAGCAGGCAGATATTAGCAACTGTCAGCTTCAAGTGTTGTGCTCTGAACTTTTAAGAATGTGTGTCATTTCAGCTGATATTATACAGCTTAATTCTGCTGTGCGTACAGTCACAGCTTCCGCCTGTAGCCTGAGAAGGAACTGCATTTTGATCTTTCACATTTTATCATATTGCCTTGGGTTAGCAGAAGAACAGTTTAAACATCAAGTTCCTATGTTAAGACCAATCTTGTTTTTCTGGTTTTGATTCGGAGGATCTGTATACATGGGGAAGAACCAGATCTATAACTTGGAGCTAAAAGTAAAAGAGAATTGTACTAAGATCTCTGTTTCTTATCAGAATCCAAGCTGATCAATGAAAATAAACACGTCACCAGTTGCTTTTGAATTTACTGACAAAGATGTACTGACACTGATGTCAGTGTGCAGGCTCTTCACTTGATTGAGGTACCTGAATTTTTAAGTTTTGGCCTTTCTTTATAAAAGTCTATTTTAAGACTGGCTTCAGTTAACTGAGACCTCAGCCAGCATAATTTTTAGAGTAGGAAGTACACAAATATGGGGTCAAAGATATATGTCAACAGCAGGACTTCAACATAATTGTAAAACTCAGTAGCAGAGTTTAAAACAGCAGATTGATGTGTGGGATTTTTTTATCCTTTCTTCTTTCTTGGAGGTACTGTTGTATATGCAGTGAGTTTAGTCTTTAGTTGCTCCCTCTTAATGACTTGTAGACAGGCTTAAGTCACCAGAGTAAAGCCAAGACTGAGGCTCCTTTGCTATTCCAGTGAACTGTTTAGGAACTCAATAATCTTTAATAAATAACCAAATTTTGTGGCTGTATTCCTGTCAATCCTGAAGCATTTTGTAATTGCATAATACACTTTTTTTTAATAAGAACCTGCTGCTGATCAAAATTTATGCAGTCTGCTGACTTAACCAAATAGCAGTTGTTCTGCTTTCTGCCAAACTTTCATTCAAGTATCTCCCCACCTCTATCTCATTTCCAAGCATCTACACATGAGAAGCCAAAAGACAGGCTTAGACCATTAGGAGTGTTTTCAGATGATCATGCACTTAGCACTGGGGCTGGACATTTCCATGGCAGAGGCAGAAGGAACAGTTGCTCTGGCTGGCTCTAGTGAATCACCGCCATATCTGATGTGCGCAGGGATCCCGCGGCCAAAGCCAGCCTCGTACCACAGTATGGCTGCTGGGCTCGCATGGGAAGAACTCAGTCATCTGTCCTTCCCTCTCCCCAGGCACCTCACCACTTCTATTGGGCCACAGTGGTGTGGTGTACTAGTTAGTAGAGTAGGATTCTGGTTTGGGAAGTCCATAGGGGCAACAATGTGGGAGCACTGAGTCTTCTAGCTTCAACACGGAGCCTGGCTGCTGTTCGTAGGGAAGATGAGCAGGTTTGAGGAGGAAGTGGCTGCAGTGAGAGTGAGAGGCTGTCTGTGACTTGGCTTTATCAGAATGTGTCTAGCTAATGCTTTTGATGCGGCACTGTTGCAGAAGCACCTTAAAAGTTGCTGAGATGAAAACTGTACTTCATGTCACTTACTATGGCACAAATTCAGCTCTTTGGTAACTCTGGCAATGTTATTTTGATTTTTATTCTGCCCCATCTGACCTGCAGGAGGAAGTGATGTGTTTAGTTCCACTGTAATTGGGGAAAAAGACAAGAAATCTGCAGCACAGAGCACAGAGAAAACTCCTAAACAACCTGGGAAAGTTGTTCTATTTGATAATGATGATGATGATGACTTCTTTGTGGAAGCAACTAAAAAGCCTCCAGATCCAGGTACCTCTGAACATTTGTGGTGAAATATTAAACACTGAAGGTCACCAAAATTCAAACTGGTAGGAACCAATGGGTTATAAAATTCAAATCTTCATTACTGCGACTTCTGCTTGGGTTTTGAGGGGTTGTGGTTTTGGTTGATTTTTGGTGTTCTGTTGTAGAGGATTTTTTTTGTCATCGGTATTTCTTTTCATCAGAGTGGTGTGGAGCTGGTTTCTTTGTACATGCTCTCCCCTGACTTCTCTCTAAGGATGCTCCTTCTATCACCAGAGCAGTATCTAGACTTGAATCAAGGAATTGGTACAGGCTTATTCACACAGCCTTGAATCTTTGTGCCCAGCATTCCCTATTAGCAGGGTCTAGCTGCTGCCTGTGCTAAGCCAATACAAAACACTGCCTTTAGAGGTGCCAGCTGGCTCAGCTGCTTGACTGCACATTCTGTCACCAGTGCTTTCAGGTAAGTGGTGTTTCACTTTAGGAGCTTGTCTGGCTTTTTCCCTCAAAGACTCCTGATGTTGGTCATCGTTAAACAGTATGGTATCTTTTGAGACTCTCTTATTTTCTCTTGTTCTATATTCCTCATTCCCTGTTGGTTTTGTCTCTTGTAGTCAAGTCCACAGCTGACCTATTTGATGATGATGAAGAAGGTGACTTATTCAAGGAGAAACCTGCCATTCCTTCTGTGGTTGCTGGCACAACTAAAGAAACAGAAAGCCATAGGGAGGCAGTCATGGAAAAAAAGGTAATGGCATATAAATGGATTGTTTGGCTGAGGTTTTAGGAAAAAGTTTCTAGTGCAGTTGAAGCAGTCTTTCCACATACAACACTATGAAAGGGACATATTTATGAAATAGGCCTAGGTTCATAGGATCTTCGATAATTTAGTGGTTCAGTGGTCCTTAAATGCCTTCTGCCTTTTAAACTTGGGGTTTATTTGAGGTTTTTGTTTGTGTGGGCAGTGACTGAAAGAATCTTACTAAAGCAGGATTGAAATTAGAGCAAAATGAGAAGCCTATGATAATAAAAAATGTTTATGAATTTCATGGCTAAAATGAAACCAGCTTGAGTTACAAACCTTTGGTGTCACAGTTCTGTGCTGCAGAAACTGTCTGCTCTTACACCAGCCACTGCCAGCAACTTAACTGGTAACCCCATAGTGTATTGTGTGTATTATGGGAGAGGAGGGTGGGGGTCACAGTTCTACCTAAGCATATACAAAACTTGGGGTGTTTAGAAAACTATTTTTCAGCTGAAAGCTCCTCTAAGTTGTAGAAAGCTCTGAACATGATACTGAGCACATACATATGTATGTGAGAGAGTTAGGAGAACCTTCTAATACCCACTCCACTTTCAGAACAGTACCTTCAGGAAAGTAGTAATGCTCTTTGTTTCTGTAGTAGATACTGTGTATACTCATTTTATACGTTCTGTCCAATGAGTATTTGAACATAATTAGCTGCAGTGACTCTTCTTCCCTCTGGACTGAGAAGTACAGTGCTGGGGATGTCTAATGCAAATTGCTGTAGCACCTTCTCCATATTGTCCTATGAGAAGCACCTGAGCACAGGGGCCAAAGTCAGCTTCTATTTCTGCTGCAGTGCAAGAGTATCCATGATCAGTGAAGCAGAAGCAGTGAGAGGGATCTCAAACACTGGGCTTTCCTGGTGAAGAGGATGAGAACTGATTCAGCAGCACCCCTCCTGCTCAGTCAGGAAGAGAGGGCTGTTTTATATTCCCAGCTTTATGACAGTAATGCTTGGGTCTGGGATCATTCTGAGTTTAATGGCAATATAGCTGGTGGCAGGCTGGGGCTGCACTGTGGTAATGCAGGAAATGGTGGCTGGCACAAACTGCCCTTGTCCTTTATGAAACACAGCTCGTTAAAAGAAACATTTTCCCTTAGCTTCTGAGGCCTGGCATGAGTTGCTGCATACATTCTTCTGCTGAGAAGGATGGTGTGGCAGAGAGGAGGCCTGTGGTAAGACCTGCAAGTCACTTGTGCATAGCACATGAATTTTGGACTTCAGGCCATGGGTGATAGGCTTGGGTTCCGTCCCTTCAGCTGCTAGGATTTTGCCATCAGCATGCCTCTTAGCAGGGATCTGTCATGGTTTAGGAAAGGTACTTCCCAGTTTAGTGCCTCCACTGCAACCACACTGTTGCTCCCTGCCACCCCTCTCTCCCTGAGGAGGGCTAAAGAGGGGAATTGGAGGCAAAGATCAGGAGTTGAGATGAAATCAATTTACTTGAAACAGCAAAGAGATAAGAAAGCAAACAGCAACAGTAGCAATACTGATGACAGAAGGTACAAAAAAGAGGCAAATGATTCTGCTGCCTCTGCCATGCTGAGCTGACTCAGAGAGAGCGCTTCTCCCTGGAAGAGTCTCCCTTTCCCCTGTCCCAGCAATGACATGAGGTGGTATAAAATAACTTCTGGATCCTGGCCACGCCTCCTCCTGGCTACTGCAAAAAAATGTGTCATAGATGTGCCAGCCCTTACTGAATCTAAGCGGGTGCTGATGCAGTCTTTTTTTGTCCTAAAGAGTCAACCATCTGCAGGTGAGGACTTCAAGCCTTTATCTGAAGCACCTCCAAGAAAACAGAGGGGCCTTTTCTCTGATGAGGAGGATGCTGAAGTGAGTATTTCTTCCAGAAATCCCTACAGAAAATCCCTACAGAAATCCTTGGGATCTCAGTCATCTTGACTTCAGTCCACTCGTATCTGGGGACACTCTATGCATTTTGTAGGATTGAGAAATCTGACATCCATGCACGTACTCCCAGCTGTTTTGAAAGTTCCTTCTTGCTCCAAGAGTGATAGCTGGTTGTTTTCCCTGTCTTCAGGGAGTTAAACATTAGTGGTACACACAGGCATAAATTAAAAGCCTGAAGACAGGAAGGAGCAGCAAATTAAGAGTAAGAATCATTAATGACTGCATATGTTTCATTTTGGCTTTCAGCTAGCAATTAACCTGCAAAGATGAGGAAAATCCCTGTGCAGTTGTGATTGGTACATCAGATAAGGCATCCACTACTTCATAAACATTCTAAACATCTTTCTTCTTAAGGAAAACCACGAATGTCCCCTTTAGAGTTCTTAAACATATGGCCTTGCTTTGCAAAGTGACATTTCTTTGGTTTGCACAGGATTTGTTTTCATCAAGTAAACCTGTGAAGTCCAAAGCTACATCTCTCCCCACCAGCAAGTCCATGACAAAAGCTCCACTTTCCTTGTTTGATGATGATGAAGAGGTAAGTACCACTTCCTGATACTGCCTGTGTGGGGGAACCCACCTGCACAGGCTGTTGCAAATGCAGCAGGATATATTCAGAAATTTGCAACACTGTGCTTGCAAATGGAGCACTAAATTGATCTTGCATTGTGCAGCAGTTCTGAACATGTGGGCAGCACTGTGGAGGAGAGTGAGAGTGGGGAGTCTTGCAAGTTCTTGAGGTCTTTTAAGTACCTTGCAGTCAGTGCATTTCACCTCTAGACCTAAATATGAAGGATATTATCCCTCTGATTGATAGGACTAGAGAACACTGAGCAGTAGAACAAATAGGAGCTTCAAGAAGCTGTTTTATCCTAAACCTGTGGTATTTGTCACATGGATGACTTGTTGCTTCTCTTGTCATGGCTGTTGAATTCCTTTTTTCTCACTCTTCAGTGTGTAAGAATCGTGACTGCTACTATGGAAACAGAGGTCAGAGCACAAGTTTGTGCAAGAAACCTTAAAAAAATTTGAATTAGTTGTTCAGCTCACTTAATGCCTGTCTTCAGACTAGGATTCATTCTCTATTTCATTATATGGGTTAGAGACAGTGTCCCATTGTGTTGGCTGCTGTGCTACAGAATTGAGTGGTGGTTTTTGGCTGCTGGTCATGTCTTGTGGTGGAGAATCTGTGAGCCAGAACCAGGCTATGTACTTACAGGCTTCTGGTCTATCAAATGCTGTATGTGTAGAACTCCTTGTACCAGAATATGGTGTTAAACTTGAAATTGTCTTCAAAAAACACCATTTCTGTATCCTACTTGCGTGAGAAGTGGATAACAACAGTATCTTATGTGCTGATGATTTCTCAGTGAGCTTTCCATTGTGGCTTTGGCTTTTGATTTTTTTATAATACTATATTTTATTTTGTTTTAAGGATCTCTTTGGTGTGGGACCTGCCAAGAAGCACCAGGAAAAGCCCCCAGAAGAGAGAGCAAAACAGTCAGGGCCTCTCAAGAAAGCTTCCAGCTTATTGTTCAGCAGTGATGAGGAGGTACTGAGGAGTGAGATTTGGTTTAAAGTGGTTACGGGGCTTTATGCTGAACAAAGCATAAAACTTTTGAGAAGGGAACCACAGACCAACTCTGTTGTGTCCACATGCCATGCCTGCCCCAGTCCTTTGACCGGTTTGCAGCTGAGGAGGCTGATCCTTGATCCAAATTTTCACAGGATCTATGTAATAGAAGTCATGTGGAGGAGAAAATCAGTATTTTCAATGTAATTTGTAGAAGGTTTGATAGCAAATGAAGCCTGTTGCCAACAGTCTGACTTAAAAACACTAAAAGGGAAAAATAAGTTTGTTCTTGCTGCTTTAAATTCTGTAAGGAAAGTTTAGCAGTTCTAGATAGATATGTGTTGAGGTTTTCTTTGTTTTGAGGTGGGTTTCTTTTGTATGTGGTTTTGTTTATTGGAATTTTCATTTGCTTAAGTTTTGATGGTTTTCTTCATTGTTTGGCTGTTTTGGTTTTTTAAATCTAGGGATGGGAAAATGATACATAAATAATTAGGCTTCCCATAGAGCAACCCTCTTCTAGGGATAGGCTAGGTATTGTTCTCCATCTTAAATGAAAGCCAGAGACACTAAAGTAAATTAAAAACTTGTCTGGAAACCTCTGAATTAGCTCACATGCATAGGATCCAGACTCTTCTTAGTTCTCCTACCTCTCAAAATTACTCTGTTGCATAGACTTTGTTACTTGTCCTCTAATTGCTTATTTAGTAGGCAACAGTAGTATCTTTAGATGCATTTTTATCTTAATGTAGAATAAACCAAGTTCAGACTTTGTCATGTCTGTAGTCCCTTTCACAAAGAGGACATACAAAGGTGGGAAACTGGGGAAAACCACTTGAAATGCTGGAAATAGCAAAACAAACAAGGCAGAAATATCTTGTTTAGTGTGTAGGCTTAATAAATGGTAGAGGTGGGAGGAGGTGGGTGCCTGGGGGAGAACTGCTGTGAAGGAAATAAGTGCAGCATTGAGCACTCTACTAAAGAGGTGTCTTGGGTGTGTATGTGGTGGGTTTTTTCTCTTTTTTCTTATTTTTTCCCATTTATCAAACTTGCTAACTATTTAAGTGGCTCTAATCAGGTTCTACTGAGTAACCCTACTCTTGTGACACTGCAGTTGACACTGACCTCAGTTGTCAAGAGCAGCTGTAACAAAATGTGTGTACTGTATTTTGCTGGATTAATATTGTGTGCCAAAGGTGACCACGCCCTTTGCAAAGCCTGAGCAATGTCAGATTACAGTGGCTAAAATGCAGGCAGCTAAGTAAACTCGTAGAGAGGTGAAAGGACTGCCAAGATGATGAAGTGTTCCTTATAAAGAAGATTGCAAAGTGGCTTTGACCAAGACAAAAGAAAACTTGTTCCTTCTTTTTAAGGAACATTGGAATGTCTCCAAGCCAGCTAAACTTCCTTCTGAAGATGGCCGAAAAGAAGACCCTGCAAAACCAGCTAGCACTGTCAGTCAGGCTAAAGATGTGAAGACGACAAGCCTCTTTGAGGAAGAGGATGAGGAGGATTTATTTGCAATCACTAAAGAGAGGTGACAGTCCTGGGCGGGGAGTGGGGAGGCATTTATTCAGAACAGCCCATCAGCCCTTCCAAAACCAGATGGACCCAGGCATACTGCAAGTGTTGCTTCCTGGTACTGTTGCTGAGGAGGAAGTAGGGGGGTGTGAGTAGGAAGGGGTGGTGCTGGGCTCTTTTGTGTCTGTGGTGGGTCATTCTTTTTGCTACCACTGAACTGGCCTTTCCATTCCTATGCCAGTGATAAAAAATCCTCTTGGCCTTTTTTTATCTCCACTTCTGCAGAAAGCTTTGTAGACAAGAAAGTGTGTGTTAGAATTGTTGGGACAGTGAGGAAGCCAAGTGCTGTATCTGGGAACACTTGCTGCAAATGATGGTCCTAAGTGATGCTTTTAAACAGATGCAGTGCATGGCCTCTCAATCTTCCACTTTCTTCCCTCTCTCACTGCAGCCAAAGAAAGCCACAGAAGCCATCATTGTTATTTGAAGATGATGATATTAATGGAGAATCATTCTTCAGCTCCCAATCAATGCTACTTCCTTCAGCTGCTAAGGCTGCAGTGGTAACTCCCCATTCTTTTAAAACTAACATGGAACACTTAGTCATTTTACAGTCTCTCTTTGTTGTTAGGTACTGAATATAAGTCTAACTCATTTTACAAAATGGTAACTCTAGCAAATTGGGAATGGGAACAGGGAAGACCGACCTCTTACATCTACATTCGTACTACTATTAGCCTAATAGAGACTTCAAAATTTTCTTGACCACTTACCCTAAATCTGTTTGGTTTATGCTAAAAGCCCTTCCTAAGGATGTTCTGAAAGCTCGCAACCATTAAATAACACTGAACAGAACAAACAGCTTACTGCTGACTCAGTAGCCAGGGTTAGCCTTTCATGTTACCCTACACAAGATGATTGAGGTGTGTAAAGAGGCTTCTTACTGGCCCTCCCTATTGTGTGCTCATGCCATCCTCTGTCTTACAAGCTTAGCCTGTGATGTACTGCCTGTCTGGTTGTGCTTTGGTATTGAGAATATGAGATGCAAGGTTTAATAGAGCTGTATCTGTAGTGGGGATTCCTGTCCATGTGCTTCCTGGCACTCTTCAACCAGATTCAAAAACTCATAATACTGGAAATTAAAGGTCACAAACCAGAATGTCCCATGGGAGGAAAATAGGAGAAGTCAAGTGTGTTGCCAGTGTCCTAGACCTCTGCAGTAGGCAAACTGAGACTCTGCTATCCCACAGCAGCATACGCTTTTTATATATAACCACCAATTCTGTGTCACCAACGTTCTCCTAATTTTGCAGGAGAAAGTAAAACCAGCACAAGCACCACCTACCTTGAATGAAGAAGAAATGGAGGAAAAGGAAGATCTGCCAGATGGAACAGTGAAGTCTAACCAGGTAGAAGATACAGTGTGGTGTTCAGAAGAGCCTGGAGCAGCTCCTTTGCCTCGAGGAACAGATGTTGCAGGGCAGCAAACAAAGGAAAAAGTGAGAGATTTTCTTACATTAATCTGAAGTTTGTAAAGACTCGGTTAAAAAAACACACGATCAAATAGTGCTGCTCTGGCATGGAAATATTTTTCTGAATTGGAGGAAAGAGTTCCTCTGTCTCCATTTAGCAAAATCACTTGCCAGTCAAACAGCAAATTGATTAAATGGCATTTAAAAGTTGTTTCCTGACTGATGTCCTTGAGAGGGATTGGGGTTTTTTTGGGGGAAGGAGGTAGGCAGAATCTGTTTCAGTTTTCCCTCTGGAGTGGGTTGGGTAATCTTCATTTACATGAACAAAGCTTTCCCTTAAAACATAGCCTATATTAATACACAGTTTTTTCTTCAAGCTCAGTAACTTTGTTTCACCATAATGTGTGATGATTTATAAAGTTATGAGTGTTATTATGGCCTCCAGGATTGTGATTTTCTGCTGGGCAATACTATTACAGAACAGTATTGTTGAGTATTGAGTGTATTATTGCAGAAGCTTCAGCAGAACTGATCTTGAGCATAGTCTTACTGAGTGATTGTTGAGGAATTACCAGCTAATGAATTTCCGTTGTAGTTCTTACTCTTCACACTCTTCCTGAGCACAATTAAAGTTCTGGTAGTGCTGTTCACTCTAAAGTATCCCAAGTGGTATGAGCTGGGTAACTCAGAGATAGTGGCAAAGCTGATTAGTGCAGCCTTGTGGTGCACACGCAGCCTGACATAGAGATGAGGAGAAAACCTTATGCAGGAAGCTGTTTATCAGTAGTGCCACGGGGTAGGGTACAGGAGGAAATCTGTCTTCCTTTCAGAGCTGAAATGTGTGTTCTTTTCTTTATCAACTGTCTTTTGCTAACATGCATATTGATATTCTGTCTCCTTGGGAAAAATTAGTTGAATACAGTTGCCTGCTTGGTAATGATTGCAGAACTCTGACCACTGGTGGTATTTAACCAAGAAAGCTTAGCAGGATTTTTGGGCAAACCTGAAATAAGTAACAGGCTGATGAGTTACTTTTTTTTTGTTTTTCTTTGGTGGAGCCTTTTGCAGTAATATCTTCAGTGACAGCTGGCAATTCAGATCTGTTTACAACATCACCACCAGCTCTGGAGAAAGATGTGAAAAGCCAAGCTAAGAAAGTGTTAAGCTTATTTGAGGAGGAAGAAGAAGAGAGACTGGAAGATGATGATGGCATAAAAAATGCACAGAAAGGAGTTGTTGTGGTGAGTGTAAGGAAATTCTTCAGCACTGGGAAATGGTATTTCTATCTCTGCTTTTCTAGGCAGGGTTTTGTTTACATTGCCCTCTGTTCATGTCATGCAGGCTGATGTTTCTCAATTTCTAACCTTCCAGAGTCTTGGGTGAGAAATTATTCCTGCTCTTCCTTGTGATCCTGAATTCTTTTGTAAATTTTCCTGTCCCACTAACTTGAAAGTATTTTGCTGCATGTTAATATGAAAAGAAATTCTATACAGATGTTTTGGTGCAGCTGTTTTGGTGCAGCTGCTTGATTTTTCCTTTACAGAACTGACTCTTCAGTTACTCCTCAAGGTCAAAGGCACTAGGAGGTAAAAGGATGTGGAGTTTTAAGCCTTGTGGTTTATCCCTTTATTTTTTTTTTTTACATTGTTACAGTTTGCTTGCTTGGTATATGCCTTCAGACTTAGGTTCAGCAATAATTATCTTAATCCTATATTTACTTCTGTTTTTCAAGTATGTGTGTTCATTTTTTAAAAAAGCTTCCAGCCAACATATTATTAGTCTGGTTTTTCTGATATAGTGTGTACCATCAAGAGGTGCACTTGGAATTTTCAGTAGCAATATCCTTGAATCCATGGCAATATTCTTGTTTCTACTTGATGCAAATGTACTGAAATTTTTTTCTGTAAGTTTAAAGTAGGGTCAAAAGGTATATACTATATACTACAGTGTAGTAGGTTAGTACATCTTCGTAGTACAGGTAGTAGTACAAGGTTTTGTCATCTTAGTGTGACTATGTAAAGTTAGCTGCCAGTCCTAAAAGCTATGTACACTTTACTCAGAAGCCCTTGGAACTGAATGAAATAGATGACTGCTGGAAAAAAAATCACTGTTTAGAGCAGCTTCTGAGTTAAAATGGATTGTTAGCTTGGGCCATTGTTTACTACTTGTGAATGAATACTGCATTTGGTTTTTTGTGGGGAGCACACTGGGAGATGATTGAAAGAAGCCACATCTGTCTTATGAATTTGGAAAAATAGAAATCCATTCAAATCTTTCCTTCAAAGTTCTCATCTGTCAGCATATAGTAGTCACAAAGTGATTAAGGTGCTGAAATACAAAAATCAGAATGGTAATTTATGATCTTAACCTTTTTGATAGGCAAATCTGAAAGGTCCTACTACTTTTCTGGCTTATTTCAACTTAATATGTGTTTTGTGTGTGGATAATTCTAGATGTGCATTAGGTTTTCATGTATCTGGGCATAAACAGCAGTTCTAGTGCTCTAAAAATGTGACCTGGCTTTTGATATGAAATTAAAGCTGGTGCAGAGAGAGACTGAGAATGTAATAAAGAAATTACAGTAGTAAAAATCATAGGAGTGGGTGTATGGATGAAAAATGGTGTACTGGAAATTAAATTTAGGCAGCCCTTTGGGGTTCCTGGAGACTTGAATAGGAATGGGTAGAATCAGGCTTCATTCTTATGGTGACCACTCTTGCTGCCTGGATTTTGTGTGTGGTGTTATGGTACTAGACATCCAGTCATGCTCTGAAGAGGCATCCTTTAATTTGAGTTGTTTTAGTAGAGACAGATGAGTGGTGAAACAGATATGGGCCTTTACCTGGACATTTGAGTGGGGCCTTTGCCTTTGCACCTGGGTGCCTGCAATGACCACGATCGTACAAAGGCATTGTTTTTAGTGTTGGAGCTGATACTCATTACTTTGCCAGGTAATGGAGGATTTGTGTATGAAGTGATATGTGTAACTTCAGTCTTCCCCACAGCAGCAAATTTGAAAGTACAAGTTCTTGCCAAAGGCAGTATGTTCTGTTCTTCCATGTGAGTGTTTGCTTTCTTTCACAGGAGAACAGGGAGTCTAGCAACAATAATAGCTTTACAAGCCTTTTGTTAAAAAAAAAAAATCTATTTTTTTATTCTTCTTTGAAAATGTCACTTAGGAAGATAACGAAGAGATTCTCTTCCTTTCAGTACTATGTCCTGCATCCTTAGCTGAAATTTTTGAGGCATAAAAGTCTTGCTGGAATATAAACCTTACTGTACAGTCGTGATAACATACTGAAAACTTTTTGTTTTCCTTTTGAAGGAAGCTTTACAAGTAAGTAGTAGCAGCTGGATCTTAGATCATCAGACACAGATATTGTGGTGAATGTCTTCTCATTAAATTGAACTGTAAATACAAATATTTACATTGTTAAGTTTTGCAAATTTGGTCAAAATAAAACATAACCAGCACTTAAAGTTGTATTTTTGTTACCAGTACAGGGCTGTAGTGTAGCCTCAGGGGAATTGTAACCTGCCTTATCATGAGGCAAATAACTTCCTCACAGAGGGAGTTTCTCACTGTGTAGACCTTTCTCCTCTCCATCCAGGCTTCTGAGAAAAGTGCTCGGCCCAAAAGCACTGGGGTCTTTCAAGACGAAGAGCTTCTCTTCAGTCACAAACTTCAGAAGGACAATGACCCAGATGTTGACCTCTTTGCCAGCCCCAAGAAGTCAATGGTGAGTTCAAAGCCCTCCTCTGAACCTCTGTTTAAAAACAGTCTTTGAAGTGTTCAGTGTACTGATGTTCCTTGTTTGGACACAGCTTAGAAGTCACCGATTTCCAGGGAGAGCCAAATGCTAATGTCAGTTATATTCTGGCATCATGGGCTGAAAGAGTTGTGCTTTGGATCTGTGACACATCTTTTCTTTGTCTTTTGTTTCTTTAGGCTGCAAACCGTATCCTGAAGCCATCACCTGGAGGAGGGCTTTTTGGGGATGATGATGAGGATGATCTCTTCAGTACTCCTAAAACAAACATTCCGGTACCTGTTTCTCTACTGTAAATGGCTTATATAAAAGAGATTGGAAAGAAGGGTAGGGAAGGGATTTTCTCCATTTGTATACACACAAGAAATTAAGTGACTTTTCAAATCTTTTTGAGAGAACAGAAATGGTCATTGTGACCCTGAAGACATAGGGAATAAACTGGTGCATTGGGTCTCCCAACGTTATGATGAAAGAATTGGATTACATTTATTTTTGTGTACATCTGGCACCAGCTTTGGTGTAAGAGAGCACATCTGAGCAGAAATCAGAGTAGTAGAGTTTTTGTTTAATTGCTTAACTTGCTAATATTACTTCCCTGTGCTTTATGCATGACGGATGAGCCGTGCTCTGAGAGTTGTGTGATTAAAGTTTCTGCAGGTTGGTTTGATCTCAGGTAATGATGCAGTGTTAAAATTCTCATGGTCACCCAATTGCTTTTAAAGGGCAAGTAGGTGCAGTAATGAACTAGACTGTGTTACAAGTGGTCTGAGGTCAAAGTCCTAACATACATTTTCAACTGCTACTTTTAAATACATTTATCTTAATTAAATTGAAACTAACTTTTACTTTAGTCTATATTCATGTCTATAGCTGGAAGTTAGGCTAGAAAACTGGCAATAGTTCCTGAAAACAGTTTCTTTGAGGACTCTGGACAGAGTAGTCTTAAGTAATTAGTGCTTGGGAGACTATATATGGAGACTGGTTGCTTGAAAACATAAAAACAGCACTGTTCCTTAGCTAGCGTTGTGCTTTTATTTTCTCTGCTGTTTTGTTGATGAGGAAATATGCATGCATTTGTAAGTTTATTGAAACTCTCATTATTAATTGTTAGCACAGACAGCAAAGGTTGAGGTAGACTAAAGGAATGGAAGGCCCCTGCTTTGCAGAGCCACAAGTCAGTGCCTATTATTGTAGTCAGTTGACCTTGGCAAGATGCCAGACACTTACCAAAGCCCCTCCCTCACTCCCCTCTGCAGCTGGACAGGGGAGAGAAAATATAACAGTTATATAAATGAGTTGAGATAAGGACTGGGAGAGATCACTCACAAAATACTGACATGGGCAAATCAGATTTGAATTAGAGATATTAATTGAATTTATTTCTAGCAAAATCAGAGTGGAATAATGAGAAGTAAAATAAGACCTTAAAAACACCTTTCCTCCATCTGTCTCTCCTTCCCAGCTCCACCTCCTCTCCCCCGTGGTGCAGGGAGATTGGAAACGGGGGTCTAAGTCTGTTCATCACCCCTTGTTTCTGCCACTGCTCAGAGAGGGGAGTCCTTCCCCTGGTCTAGCATGGGGTCCTTCCCACAGGAGACAGTTCCCCATGAACTTCCCCAGCCTAAGTCCATCCCACAGGGTCACTCTTCCACGGGGTGCAGTTCTTTGGGCATAGCCTGTGCTGACCTGAGTCCCCCACAGGGTCACAAGTCCTACCAGGAGACCTGCTCCAGTGTGGGCTCCTCTCCCATGGTTCTGCAGGTCCCTGCCAGGACCTAGGCCTCCTATGGGTTCCCAGCCTCCTCTCAGGTACCCACCTACTCTGGCCTGGGTCTCCTCCACAGGCTGTGAGTGAATTTCTGCACCCATGTGGATCTCCATGGGCTACAGGGGCACAGCTGCCTCACCATGGTCTTCACCACGGGCTGCAGGAGAATCTCAGCTCTGGTGCCTGGAGCACCTTCTCTCCCTCCTTCTGCACTGACCTTGGTGTCTGCTGGTCTGTTCCTCTCCTGTGTTCTCACCCCACTCTTTTCTGGCTGCAATTGCATCTGTGCAATAACTTTTTTTTTCTCTTAAATACGTTTATAACATAGGGGTTACCACTGTTCTGATTGCTCAGCCTTGGCCAGCAGCCATCTTTTTTTTGAACCACCAGGGATTGGCACTGCTAGACATGGAGAAAGCTTCTACCAGTTTCTCACAAAATCCACCCCTGTAGCTCCCCGCCACTGCTACCAAAACCTGGCCATGGAAACCAAATGCAACTATGCACAGCAGGATCAAAAGATGTGGCCAGTTTTCTGTTCAGTTAAAAGCAAGATTTTAAAAATTTTTGCTTGTGTTCTTTTGGGGTTTTGGTTTTTTTTTTTTTTTTTGGATCTGCACACCATGCTTTTTACCCCATTCATGTTGACTTGTGTCCATAACGCTTTCAGAAAATGGCCGAGAAGAAAACTCTTCAGACCAGTGTTGGCCCTTCCTCAGTGTGCAGTAACCTAGAAAATGCTTTAAGTGCCAAGCAAGATGAGACTCTGAAGGCAGCAACTACAGAGGCAAGTACTTAAATCTTGTGCCTTGAACAGCATGCAAAGAAAAAGGAGATGTATCATCCTGTTTTAAGTGTCTTGGAAAGATGAAAAGTAATGCCTGGATTCACTGGCTGCCAGGCAGCAGTGTGTGACTAAACTACTCTGCTTATCAGCAGTTGCACTGTTAGTAGCCAGAGGTTTAAATGTTACTGATGTTTTATTCACAGTACACACACATTTCACTTTAAAAAGTGAAATGGCAGTGAAGAGCTACACCCTAGGTCCAGTTGTACTGAAAATGAGTTGTTTCATCTTCTCTGAAGTGCCAGTGTCTGTTGGGGTGAATGTGATCTTTAAAGGTAGCCTTTCTCAGAAGGGAGATCAGGGCATGCAGCACAAATCTGTGTCAATTGAGACTCCTATCTTGGAGTCTCTGTGGTGAGTAAACAAGATTCCTGTCATTAATCTTACAGAATCAGAAGTCTCTGGGAGAGATGATCTGGACCAGAGTTCTGGCCTGTGTCTCACCAGAACTCCTTGATGGATTTTCATGTGTACAAGATTAACTTTTTGTTGTAGGGAGCGGGAATTGTTTTTTCTCCTCTGGGCTGAAGAACACAGAGCATGCCTATAGGGCTAGTAATTAACATGTCTTCCCTTTTACTAAAGTGTTCCTTGAAGTCTAGAACCAGGCTCATCTTCCTGGTTTTTGTAGCTACTGACAGCCTGCTATAGGAATGGTTTCAGCCTGTCTGAGGTTAAGCTGAACACCACGTGCAATTAAGTAGAGAACAATCTCAGATACTAGGATTCCTCTGTCATGCTCTCAAGCCCTTGAATTCAAACTAGTGTCCTAACTCTTGCAAACTCTCAGTTACTTCAACCTTGCTGAAGGAGCTCTGACTGCCAGTCATACCAACAGCAGTATTACCTAGCTCACAGAACCATGCAGACTACAAACTTATGGAGAGCAAGCCCTGGGAAGTGCACCTTAGCTGATTTGATTCATTCCTTGAGTTCTACAATTGACCCAAGTCTTCAGACCAAACAGCTGCTCTTGCTCTTTTAGCCTAGTACAACTGGCCTGTTTTCTTCAAAGGAACACTCACTTCTCTGAAGCTGTTTTCCTTGAAGTCTGAGTGGAACAATTTTGAAGCTCTCTTGGCTTCCATGTGGGCTTCATTGAAGTCTGTACCCTGTTAACAGTCAGTTACAAAGGGAAAAGTTAGATCACTGCCTGGCGATATGGCTTCAGAGGATTTTAGGGGACAGAACAAGCAAGGAGAGAGAAGGTAGCTGTCCTGATTTGATTTGACTAATGGTGGCAGTGACCTGGAGAAGATGGATGTTGTTCAGTTACTGTGGCAAAGTATAATATTGGGTAGAAGGACAGGTGAATGAAATGTGGTAATGAAGGTGGGGCCATGGCATGTGGGAAACTGAAAACTTAGTGACTATAGCTCTAATAGTAGAACGTGATGATAATAAGGTATCTTCAGAAGAAATTGGTAAGCAACTAGCTGCTTTCTATACATGTATTAAAATGAAAACTGTGGTCTGGTTGATAACAACTTGTCAACTTGTTTAATCCAATGTAATTTTGTGCAGAAATCTGCAGGTCCTGTTCCCATTAAAACCAAAGAGCCTTCATCTCGGATTGGAAAGCTACAAGTAATTAATTTTACTGGCACTTTAACTTTCAAAAAAAAAAAATCTTCCTTGCCTCACTGATAGCTTTCCCTAAACCAAAATCTTATTGCTTCCTTACCTTATTCTTGCAACATTATTATTTTTTTTCAGATGGCATATTTGTGATTGCTTTTTCTGTATTGCATGTTTAATATTATTTCCTCCTTCTGTTTCAGTCCTGATTCTAAGCAGCACTATTTACTCATGTTGGGGGGGGGCAGAGGGTGGGCTCCTCTTTGAACTGCTATTGTTCTTAGCACTATTAAGTATGTTTAGAGACTTATAGGGGGGACTGTGGTTATGTCCCTCTTCTGACACAAAATGTCTAATAACTGTCTATATCACAGTACCATTCAAAGTCAGAACTATTGTCTCCTCAGACAGAATATTGAGCTACATAGGTGTTTGGTCTGGCATAACTTGACCCTTACACAGCTCTTACACAGAATAATAGTGTTGACCACTCCACAGTTTTAGTGAGACAGAGCTTGTGGGAGACGCAGAAGTTCTTCGGTTTGAGAAAAGCCAGGTGCTTTAGAAGTAGAACTTGAATTCCGAAATACACTAGTTCTTGCTGCTTCTCTGGGGCCATGCCTACTCTGGAGCAGTAGTAATGTGATCTCTTTTTGTGTGAATGTTTTTGTTGTCTCTGTTTTGTAGGCTAACTTAGCTATTAACCCTTCAGCCTTATTACCTGGTGCAATGCCTAAGGTTTCCAATGTCAAGTCCCCCTTACCAGTGCTGGACACTCCATTACATGAGCCCAAGGAGGTGCAGAATAGCGAAGCCTTCTCTGCTGCAGGAAGCAATGAAGAGCTCGGCGTAAGCTTTGATCAGCCCATGCAAGCAGACACCTTGCACAATGCCAATAAGGTAACCTTGGTATTTAGGATAAGAGGAAGGGGGATTAAAAACACAGTCTGTCCTCGTGCAGGAGTTTGTTTTGGTATGCAAGTTCTGCTAACAGTGTGGTTTATCTGAATCTAAATGGGAGTGTGAAAATCTAATCCCTTCTCACTTCCGTAGATCACTGAAGAGAAAGTCTAGCTTATCACCTATACTTAGCTCAGTGAGGGGCTTATGCATTTATGTGGTGCCTTTTAAAATACACGGGTACCTTTTCCAAATATTGGATTTCCCTATTGGTTGAAGGTATGTTAGCATAACATCTTGTCCTATCCCAGGAGACACCAACCTAAAAAACGATTAAAAAGACATCTTGCTAGGCTAACTATAAAACAGGTTACAGGCAGCTGCTTTGACAAGCTATCCAGAACACATCACTGCTGTAGGTTGACCTTTACCTCCTCTGTGAATAAAAATGTCATGCTGTCCTGAACTGTAACTCTCAATTCTTTTTCAAAGAAAACTTACGTGTTCACACAAAGGAAAACAAAAAGAAGTGTTAACAGCTTTTGATGTAGCAAATCTCTGCCTCCTGACTCACTTGTTTTTCACTCATACTTTCTACTTTATGGACTGCAAAAGACATATTCTAATTAAAGACTTAGTGATTCTTTAAAAAAATGGAAATGTCAGCCATGTAGTTAAGATTTCATCTAGGTGCTTATGATTTTATAAGTCTGTAGGGTTTCCTGAGAGCAGCAGTTTAAGATAACTTAAGATTTTAACTTTGATTCTTTCTTCCTATAATGCTGATGAGGATGTTCATTACTGGATGAGTAGCAGAGATGACTTGGAAAGATGCAGCAGCCACCACCACAATGGCTGACATGACCCCTTAGTGACAGATGGGTTTGAAGCTTGTACATCAGCCTGGTGCATTACTGTGTAGGCATAGTTGTTTCCAATAGCAGCGTGTTCCAACAGACTAAGCTCTCTATTGTGATACTTTTAAATAGATAGGCCTGCAAAGAATAGACTGCCTGTAGCTGCATATTATCAACCTTGAATGTTCATTTTAGTGTAGTGATGATGCATATTTTTTACAGAAGTAATCTGAGAAGAAGCATCTTGGTTACTATACAGTGAATGCTTTTTGTGGCTCAGGTTAGCTGCTGTAATTTTGGCATATCATTGCTTCTTCAACCTTTCAAGTTTGTAAATATAAGCAGTCAAGTGTAAATATAGGCAGTCAAATGTACTTTTTTCCAACGGCTGGAACAAAGCAACCTGGCCAGCAATCTGCCCGCCCTTTCAAAGAACAGTGCATGAAGCAATTAACAAAAGGGAAGAAGAGGTTGTAGTGATCCATTTCCTACCCATGTAAATTCTCCTGTCCATGTGGGATAGGGGAGAGGCTGTAATGGAAACTTGCAGGGGGCTTCCTTAAAAGCAGCAGTTAAGTGCAATAGGCTATACATAAAATGAAATTGCGTGGAAAATACAATTAGTTATGGCTTGAACTGCACTGTAAAAGCCCCTAGATTAGCAAGATAACAGGCTGACTAAGGTATTACCTAAAGCCAAGGGGCTAGAGTGCCTTGCTGACCTATTGTGACTCTATTTGCGAGTGCTATTGCTTTTGTACACCAGTTTCACCGCTGTGGAATGACTAAGGGCAGCAAATCAGAAATCCCGGGTTATATTTCTTAATCTTTCTCCAAACTGCTCCAAGCTTGAATGTCCTGTGGAGCTTTTTCCTTGTGTATGACCCTGCTTTGCTTTTCCTCCTTCCTTGCAGACCAGGATCAGGGCTCCAGGGAAGCGCAGACCCCCTAGCAGAATGGCGCGCCGTCTGGCTGCCCAAGAGGCTGACGTGAGTGAGGAGATGGACGCTACTAAAGAGTCACAATTCTCTCTACCAAAACAGATGTCAGCAATAGTGAACATAAAGGAGCCTCTTGCTGCTGAAGCAGAGTCCAAGGAAAATGGCTTTCTCTCTACCTTGTCACTACCAGCTCACAGCAGTGTTTTGTCTGCTGGGACAAACAAACTCCTTCCTCCAGAATCCACAGAAAATGGGGATGATCTGTTTGAATCTGAAGACCTTTTTGCAAGCAGCTCAACATCCAGACCAGCTGCACAATCAAAGTTGAAGGAGGGAATGCCAGACAGTATGGCTAACAAACCCATAAAGGGCAGGGAGAAAATGCCTGATCTGGGTGATCAGGATAGCAATGATCTCTTCCAGCCTGTACAACAAAAGTCTTCAACAAAAAGCAGCCCTATACCTTTTTTGGAGGAAGAGGAAGATTCTCTCTTCACCTCTCAAAAAACTGGAAAAAAGGAGTTAAAATCTGCTGTCCACCAAGCAGTTGACCCTACTGCCCAAGATATCTTTGAGGTAATGGCTGAACCTGCCACGTTATTTTCTGCCCCCCAGGTCCACATGTAGACCCCTCTAATTTAGGCTTAATGGAGGCTGCTGAATAGGATGGGGTGTGCAGGATAAGGGAGTGAAGTAAATTCTCAATCCTGCTCCACTGCTGGGATCTAGAAACTCTTTGGTTGTTCAGCCCCTAACTAGCAGCAGTAGTTTAAAAGATGGAGCCTTAACACAGAGCAGGCATGCACTGAATGTGCTGTGACAACTCACCTTTTTCAGAATAATAAGGTATTTGGTTCTTATTTGTTAACTGTCTGTTCAATTCCCAGCAACTAAATAACACTTTTAAAAAAGGAATAAAATTGGTGGGCTGGGCACTTGATACAGGCCTCTGTGTGCTGTACTTGACCTGTGTACAATCCACTACTAAGGCACTTCTGCCAAGTCCCCCATGAGGAAAAGGGTCTCAAACTTCTTGCTGGTAAGGTTGGCAAAGACCTCTCAGATCGCTGAGTTCAACCTTTGTCTGCTAAGTGCAGGAAACCCAAGTCTTCGAAACATCCCAGCTGCTGCGTACAGGTAATTTGACTATTCTCTTGAAGTGTGTTGTGGATTGATGAGATCTTTCTATATTTTTCTCCAAGGATGATATATTTGCTACTGAGGCAATTAAGCCAGTGACCAAAATGAAAGAGAAGATGCCAGAGACAAATCTGTTCGATGATAACATTGATATTTTTGCGGATCTAACTGCAAAACCAAAAGAAAAGAAGACCAAGAAGAAGGTGGAACAAAAATCCATATTTGACGATGATATGGGTAAGCGTATGTATAAGCAAAATCTTGCTATTAGTCTTGTAATATTGTCCTGAGTTGCATTCATCTAAGATGTTTTAGAACCCTCTGCTTTCTTTTACTTTTCAACTTCTCTGAAATCTCTGGTCATCTTTGGATTTTAACCTTTGATGAGAACTTTCTAGATTTGTAAACTAGAATGGCATTAAAGTGGTTTAGGAGAGAGTATAAAACTGTTCTGAGAAAAAGTTTAATTCCTGTAGGGAATTACTCCAGACAAGTTTCTAAGAGACTCATCTGACGTTTTTATGGCTCTGAGACAGAGTCCATATTTTAATTTGCACAGCTTTTTGTATTGTACTTTCAGATGAGTCACTGATAGGAACAAACTAGCATATCTGTCCCACCTTCGCTATTGGCTTAACTTCCTTGGAGCCCATAAGCTTTTGTTTACATTAATGTACCCAGGACAACTTACAGATACTACACCTGAAACCAAATGTTTGCTATGTAAAATTTGTTGAAAAAACAGCAAGTTTTTTATGAAATAATGCACAAAGCACGCTCCTTTCTTCTCCATCAGCAGAGATGCTGAAGGTAATATGATTCTCAGCTGTCTGTTCTCAGGCTCTTCATGTTCATAGCTCTTTGAGATTGCATGTATTTCTTTTCTAAGACAAAATTTCTTCTGTAGCTTTGGTACTTGTCAAGTCTTCCTTCCCTCTAACTTATTCAAATTGAACCTGACTTACCACTCTTTTACTTGGACTGCTGCTAAGTACTCTAGTCTGATGGCTGAAGTCTGTAAATGTGCTAGAAAACTTGCTGAAGGATGAGCATCTTGAGATTTCAAAATCTTCTTGATAGATATAAAAAATAAGACTTAAAGGTGTGTTAGGAAGGTATTTGAAATACATATTGGATGATTTTTTTTAAAAATCTTGTTTTAGTAATTTACATTTTTTCATGTAGTCTATAGTAAGTGAAAGAATTTGCCAAGCAGTTACCCCTTCCAAATATTCAACAGAAAAATCTGAACTGATTGTTGAAAAAAACAGTTGTAGAGTGCCACTTGAAAATGAGCCACAAAAGAACTGGTTCTTTGTACTTCCACTTTTGACATCAACTCTGGTGCTAGAGCTTTGTGTTTGATGTCACAGCTGATCTTGATGCCTATTGCACCTGAAGCACCTGCATCTGGTAGACTTCATCTTCCTGTAGAGTGGTGACTGTTCAGTGGTCCAGCCATAGGTATGCAGCTCCTTAGTGCCCATGGAGCTCCAGAACACCAGCAGGAGTGTAGGGAGATGCCTGAAGGTGAGGATGTTCCGCAGTAGAGTTGTGGAACTGGCGCTTGTTTACGTTTCATATTAAGGGCTGGCTTAAGTGATCGTGGTAGCACTTCTACAAAGCTGTATGTTGTTGTCTTAGGAGAACCTTTCTGCTGCAAATGAAACAATAAAATTCAGCTGCAGTTTGAGGGGTGTGAAGGCTGCAGGCTGTTTTCTTTTGTCCTACCACGCCTTTCAGTCACTAGAGTCCTTAATCACCTTATACCTGATGTCACCTCTGCCTATCTTCAAAATGGTGACTGAGCTTTCTTACACTCTGTCAAATACTGTTTTCCCTGTTGTATTCTTTAAGCATCTTTATAAAAAATGGGAGTGATACCTCTACTGCTTATGGCAGTCACTGTACTTACCATCTTCTGTAAAGCTAATCCATGTGATAGTTTCTTGCTTTGGAGTGATGCCAGTAGGGGATTAGTCTGTTTTGCTGCCTTTCTAAACTGCTCTTGTGCTGAAATGTGGTCCTGGATTATTCCTGTGTAATCCCTATGATCAGCACAGTAGCAGTCACATGCTGAATTGGAAGTAGTGAGAAGAGACAGGGAAACACATTTTGATAGACCACATTGTGCTTGGCCTCTGCTCAAGGTTAGGCTACATGCTGAAGATTGAAATACTAGTTTTTATACTCTGGACTAGTAATTCACAGAATATTCTGAGTTGGAAGGAACCCACAAAGATCATCAAGTCCAGCTCTTACATGAATGGCCCATACAGGGATCAAACCCACAACCTTGGTGTTATTAGAACCATGCTCTGACCAGCTAGACTCAGTGGCTATATTAACCTCTATGTAACACCCATGTTTTCTTAACAGGGATTCAAGACCATTTATGTGCTATTTACACTGGCCTTGTGAATCACTAGTGACCCTCCTATCTAAGTCTTGTCATTTTTTGGTTTTATACTCTAGCTGCATAATCTGAATATCCTAAATTTCTTAGAGTACAAGATACACTGTTGTGTAGACTCGGGAAACCTCATGGCAACCCCTCAGCATGTGTATGGTGGCAGCTTCATGTCTTTCATGAGCATAGTCCTAAACACAAGCAGTTCTAGCCACAGCAAGAACTGCAGGACTGTGAGCTCTGCAGCTGACACAGGCTATCTGTGTTGGATGATTTAATTCCTACATATTGTTGTCCTCTGCCTTAATGGCAGTATGATATTTTTCCACTTTGTGATCCTAGTTATTCACAACAGATGTGCTTGTATTGAGGAAGGCGGTGGGAGACCTTGATTCTAGACTGTAGACAGACTTCTTGAATATTCATCAGGATGGTGGTTATAGCTGTCTGCCTCCTTGCATCTTAGCAATGGTCTGTTCTCAGGGTATTCATATTATTATCTTACTGTGCTCTAGATTAGACTCATGGTTAGTGAATATCACCACAGTAGTTGCTAGCAACTACCATCTTTTTCTCTTCTGATTTTCTTTAGCAACAAGCTCACAGCTCTTGGATCTCTCAGGTTCCTCAGACACTAATGTTCTAGATAAGAGGGATGTTATCTGGGACTTGCATGATAGAATTTATTGTGGAGCTTTAATTTATTAGTACTTTAAAAATGCTTATGAGAGCGTGAACATGTTAGAAAATACAAGTATTATGCTGTCTACTAAGAAGAAAAAAAAATCCTGACAGCTAACAGCTCCCACATATGTCCTTACAAATGCATCCAGAATTGCAAGTAGCAGGAAAGCATTTGTTTATCATAGAATGTCCTTGGCAGTCACTGCTGTGTGATGGAGTCTCTTGTGTACAATGTTGCTTCTGTTTAGTAGTCACTTCTCATTAAAATCTATTTTTTGTTCCCCTCTTTAGATGATATCTTCTCTAGCACCCAAGTCAAGATACCTGCTCCTAAAACCAGATCTTCCCAAGCAGCCTCAGAACCAAAATCTGAAAGCAAGATCCTGAGCACATTTGATGACCCACTGAATGCCTTTGGAGGCCAGTAGTCAAGGGGATGTGTTGCAGAGAAGCAGCCTTCCTTAGCCCTGTCCGTTACTAATACTCTGGATTCTCTAATTCAGTAGAACTGGAATGAGGTGGACATGGATATTTAAATGAGATTACCCATTTTAAATGGTTAGTATTCTATTGCGCTAGTCTAATTCTGCTAAATTATATATTTTTTAAAACATAGAGTAACCTCCTGCTATCATGTTTCCATGGTGCCGAGATGAATACAGCCTGTGCAATACCTGCAATGAAGTAATCTATTATATAAAGTATAGTTTGTTTTATTGAACAGATCTATAGATAAAATAATTGATAAATAGTAAATGGAGTCTGTTAAACTTGATCTGTCTGCACATCTTACTTTCCTCTCTACCTCTTGCTTAGAACGTGTGCATCATGACTTGAAAGCTACCAAAATACACTACCATGCCTTGTGTGGGTCAGCTGCCACCTACTCAGCTAATGGGAGGGTAAGGCTGGGTTCAGTACCAAGTACAGCTTCTCTTACAGAATGAAGCAGTTAGGAAATCTCAGAGCAGAACTCGTCACCAGCTCTAATGGGGTATTTCATATAGGCAGCTAATGTGGGCTATAAAAATAACAACAGCTAATGCTTCTCTGCCAGGAAGAGTGTGTTACAAATGAGCACTGAGTGGTCCATGAAGACAAAAGAAACCTAACAGTGTCTTCTGTTCAAGTTGTAGGCCATTAAATGAGATTTTTCACCTGCATGGAGCTGCCAGAGTTTTGCAAATAACAGTTTTCACAAAGTCCATCTGTGCAGAGCACGCTTGGTCACTTCCAGGCTGACAAGCCTATGCACATACTTTATGGAAAGACTCTTTTGTGCCTAAAGGCTTGCTGCCTGCTTTCCCTTCTCCTCCATAACACAGTGTAAGCTGTATACAGGAGGTTGCTACTCTGGAATCCCTCTAACTGTGGAATGTATTTGGTCTAACTTTGCTTCCTGTATTTTCTAGAGTCCCTTCTGAAACAGATGCCATTAACCATACTTGATACCCAGTGATAGACACTTGCTCTCCTGCATGCATACAAGCAGAGCAAATGCATAAATGCAGGAGGATCAAATGTTTATTTTATTATACAAGTGACTGCTTGCAATTCTGACTAGATTCACTGCTCTTATGCAGTGACTGCATTATCTGGGACTCTTAAGACTGTTCTGCTGTGAATTTAAAGCATGTGCCCAGAGGACTTCTTTGAGATCAACTCCCACTTGCACTGAAGTCCTCATTCTGAGACATCTGGTTCAGTCTCTTGTTTCTCAAGTTGAATTTCCTTTATCAGGCACAGTAAATACTACAGCTGAAATATCTAGCACTAATGAGGGTAAAGCAGAAGGAAAGGTTGGAAGGGATAAAGGAGAAACATGATGTATTGATTTGCACCATAGGTGGGCCTGGCAATGATTCATGTTAAGTGGGGGGGTAAGCTGAGAGTAGCAGCTTGAAAAAAGAGTGTGGGGGCTATTTGCAAATGGGTGTCTGCAGTGAAAGCACTTGAACTTTATTTATAGGCATTACATCTGCTGCATATGCCTCATACTTGATTTGGACTGCTTCTTTACTCCTTTCTTCTGTGCTTAGAAGGGCTTCAAAGATATGATGACAAAGAAAAAGATGGTGAATTCTTCTGTTTCTTATCTGCGTCTTTCTTCTTGGCCCTTCACATCAATAACTTCTATTAACATTGCAAAGAGGGCTGTTCACAAGCTAAGAACTCTTAAGGGACAAAAGCTCTTGGAGTAGGAAGAAAAAGCTCCTGCCTTAGTGTTTCTTAAACTTTCATGTGAAAGCTCAGCAGAGAAAAGCTCTTAATAGTGCAAGTTTCTACTGCACTATTGTAGATGTAGATCAGAACCTTTGTTCCCACCTAGTCTTTCTAAACTGGCAGATGGAGAGTGTGCCTTTCCTCGTGTCTCTTCACATATTAAAATGAAGTCTACGCACTTCACTTCTGGGAGGGTTTGGTGTGAGAGGTGACTTTTTCAACTGGGTTTTGGCTAGATGGTTCAGTTTTGGGTTGTGTTGGTTTTTTTGTGATTTGGAGGTTTTTTGTATGTTGGTTTACTTTTCAGGTTTGGTTTTTTGGGTTTGTCTGTAAATTTGATAAACCACAGCTGCATACTCTGGGAAGGGCAGACCTGAAGGCTCAGTATTACAGCATCCAGAAGCTCTGACAGGTTCCCATATCACACCATACCTGCTACATGCTTCTCAAAAGCCACAGTTTTAAGTGGGCCTGAAACCTAACAGCGAGTCAGGGGAGGTCTTGCGTATTTTAAAACCTAAATGGAAAGTAAAGTGGTTAATGTAATTAGCACCTGCTAAGAGGATAAGCTTGTTTTCTCTAGCCTGCGATCATCCAGGGGCCCCGCTGCTTCTGGAGCTTGCCCTGGCCCACCTCACGCTGAAATGGGAGCACAATCGAGCGCTGGCCTTCAGAGAAGGTACCCCAGAGCAGTGCCTGGCCTCTGCCAGGGGGGAATGGTCGCGTCATGGCTGGGAACAGCGGGGCGGCTGCCCGCGCTGGGAGTCGGCTCGCCTCTGCCGCCCGGGCCCAGCGCTGCGCTCCGACACACCGGCAATGCCTGGGAGCCGCTCGGCCTGAGCGCAAGGTCTCGCTGCTGACTCTGCGGGTCGGCCCTGACAAAAGGCTGGCGGTGCTACGGCCGGGACAAGCCGCCGGACCCACCTTAGCCTTAATCTGCCCTGGCCGCCTCCCCGGCCCCGCCGCACTCCGTGTCCCAGGAGGCAGCGCGGCC
>VXBC01007539.1:1165318-1177888 GCA_013399945.1 Ploceus nigricollis
TTGGGGTGGAAGGGACCTGAAAGCCCATCCCGTTCTCCCCCGGCCCTGAGCAGGGACACCTCCCACCGGAGCGGGCTGCCCGAATCCCCGTCCAGCCCGGCCTTCAACACTCCCAGGGATGGGGAAGTGTANGGCGCGCGTCCCAGGAGGAAGCGGGGCCGGGGCAGTGGTGGCGGGGCCCGCGGCCAGCCCGGGGTGCGAGGCCGCCCCGAGGCACCGCGGGGACGAGGCAGCTGTTCGCCGTCCTTTGTTCGCGGGCGCTCCGCTCGGCTGCCGGGCTCCGGCCCCTGCTCCGCTGCCGTGATGGACGCCGCTGGCGGGAGCACGGCTGAGCTGCCACCTCCAACTGCCTTTCCTAAGCCCGGAGCAGTCCCTGTTCTTACGCCTTTCTGGAGTTTTTCTCTCGCTCTGACACTGCAGAGGGCTCAGCTCTTGTCAGGAGGCATTGGGTGTCTGGTTGTCATGTCGCTTGTGGAAACAAAAATAACAAAGGTAGTAGGTTGCGTCTGGAATGCTGACTGGAACTAGAGCCCTAAAACTACAACGTTAGTAATATAATTTGTGGTTATCTTGCCCTACTTAGGTAATAACTTCATGTTTCTTAACAACCATTTTGCACAAAATGAATTTAAATTATCTTTAGCAGTTACGTTTAGATGTTGTCAGAACTATATTTGTTTGCTTTATAGGTGAAAAATCCTAAAGATGAACAGCAATGCACTACACGTGTCTTCAAAGCTGCCTTGGCTAGAAGTGGAATGTAGTTTCCTGACAGATCTTCTTACAAGGAAGTTGTAAATCCGTTCTAATGGCCAACAAGAAAGAGCCTCCTTTTTTTAATAAAGATAATATGGGACCATTTCACTACAAACTTCCTTTCTATGAAACTATGGAGCTCTTCATTGAAACGCTTACAGGAACCTGCTTTGAACTGCGAGTTTCCCCCTTTGAAACAGTTATTTCTGTGAAAGCTAAAATTCAAAGACTGGAAGGTACTATTCTCTCTTATTTCAGTGTAAACTTTATCACTTTAGAAGAAGTCCTGTTTTAAAAAGCATAGTTGCTAAAATGAAACCAGAGAACTTAAATGTCATGTTTAGCAGTATGTATAAAAACTAGGTGCTTAGGTTTAATTGAAGTTGAGTTGTTTTTCTGTTCTTTATGTTTTCTATAAGTTCATGGCTTAGGCTTCACTGCAATTGCTATGTTTGCTCTTCTGGTGGGTTGGTTGGGTTTTTTTTCTATGTACAATTATTAAGGTCAGTTGTAAAAAGTCTGTGGATTCTCTGACCCAAGTTGTTTGTTAACTAGCAAAGTTATAAATTTGAGCTGTTCAATATATGTCTATTGTAACTGAGCATACTTTAGATTTGCTGCTATGTTTGTTGCTGATTATGTTAGTTAGTTTATGGTTTTTTATGATACTGCAGTCACAAGAGTAACTGCAGTGCAGGCAAATCCCAAAGGCAGCTTTAAGTTACTGATTTGAATTTTGTTTAGGTGAGTGATCTTTTGCTGGTAGACATCTGGCTCAGCAATGCTTTGTCTCATTGATAAACTTGACACACTTTCACTTGCACATTTTGCAAAGAGAAAATCTCCTCTAAGTTATGAAGCCAGTTCTGATGCTTATGCAAGAAGAATAAGTGTAGGTTAATCCTCTCTTACCTCTTTTCCTCTGTGGTGAGGATGACCTTGCATGAAAGAATGTTATTTGAAATATTTATATAGTCATAGTCTTAAGTATTGCATCCTCTATCTTCTTTTTCACTTTGGAGGGGTTAAAGAACTGTACAGCTGTAGAAGCTGAGAGTATCAGAGTTGCTAATTTTAAGAAAAGGGATCCTCTCCTTCCCTGGTATACCTGTATGTGTTTTTCATCCTTCTGTCTGGGTGGAACCCATCCTCTGGGAGATGTAATATAATGCTGTAGACTGGAATCTAAGATAGCCTCCTCCTCTTATGGAAATCTGCTCTGGTGGATGGAAAAAAACCCAGACAGCTGGCACAAGTCTTAAAACACCCAAGCATTGCAACAACAGAGGCGACTATTTACTGGTGAGATGCACACAGCAGAAGCTCCACTGTGCAGATGACCGGATCTTACATCCGTGTACGTACAGCAGTGCAGCTCTGTGGGTGGGCTTTTGTTTGCTGTGGACAAGGACGTAATTAATCACAAGTCAGAGAATGTGTCAAGATGCTCCTGGAGGATAGAGCTGAAACAAGAAAAGGAAAGGGGTTTTCCTACCTATAATTGAATATAGGTGTAGGAGAGATGGGTAGAACGCTGACTAACAGTGAATGAAAAGGTAGCATAGGCAGTAGAGAACAGAAGGCTGGCTATCTGGGCAGTATCAATGGTGCTTTAAAGGATGCATTAAGAGATCAATGGGAGATGTGAGGAAGAGGGATTTGAATTCCTTGTAGTCCAAAATGTGAGACTCTGAATAGCCATACTCAGTTATACCTGCAGCTTACAAAAGTATCCTCATTTCTTATTAGAAGAACAGCTCAGTAATGAAGTTGCAATAGTGCTTATCTGGAATTTCATTTGCATGTTGTAGTTCATAGGATGGTAAAGTAATTATGGCTGCTGTATAGAATAAGTAAATTTCATTAAACATGGAAGATGAGTTCACTGGTGCTTATCATTGAATTGTCAGCAGTCAGTTGAAATACTTTGATACTCCATAGCAGAATTAAAATATTTGTACTGTTCTGATTAATGATTTGTGGGAGGCAGAGTGAAAACAAATTGATTAGTTACATGTGGACGAAACAGATACACAATGACAAATTAATTTTATGTTGCATTTGGGGTTGCTAATGCATGTAAAATAATAATTAACAATTTTTCAGTGACAAAGTTCCTATTATAGTGCGTAAGTTCAAGCAGTAAATCACCCAGATGGAGCAAAATTCAGAAGTAATTTTGTTGTGATTTAGCATGGGAAGGAGAAAGCTTACATCTCTTCCTGTTTCTGCTGCTGGTTTTCACTTTTTATTATTGTATCATGTCAGCTTTCATGGGCTGTGAATCTCTCTTATTTAAGCTGCACTTCTGGTTTGAGAATGCCTCCTACAGTGCTGGAAGAATACATGAGGTCCCTAGTTATGCATATTTTCTACATTTGGATGTTGAGGACGATAGTATATAAGCAAAAAAAAAAGACGTTTTGAAAAAATTAGCTGAGACCTGAAAGCTCAAAGAAAAAAAATCTAGAATTGTGTCAGAAATTAACAAATTGTTGAAATATTACCAATGCCTCTAATTGTAAGAGGCTAATAATAAATTAAAACAAGACAAATTGATCTTTGTCAACAGTTGGAAAATCAATAGCTGTAGACTGTCTTCACCACAATAAAAAAGCATAATATGGATAGCATGTTAGGAATTTTGTCTACTTCAGATACTGTTTGTCATTCTTGATGGCTGCTAGTGATCTGATATGGAAGGGCTTTGTTTAGACAGCTGTGCTAGACATTGGTACCTTACTAAGAAAGAGCTCCATGTTTCCAGCTATGTGTTTTCAATGGTTGTAGTCAGTAAAGAATATACATAAAACTTACAGGTTCTAATGCATCTGAAATTTCAGTGCAAGTCTTCTACTCATAAATTTAAGTTATACCATAATCTGAGGTGTGTTTGGATCAGATCCAGGCATTTGTCCTCATATATGTGCTATGTGAAATAAGCAGGAGATTTGTTACAGTGTTGATTTTGGAGCCCCAGGGGTAAATCACTCCTAGTCTCAGATTCATTGGCTGAGCCCTTTAAAATGGTTCACCTGGGACAAAATAGCTCCCTTTGTCTCTACTGGTGGCATAAAAGCTGGAATACACACACAGTGCTGCTAGCACTCCATTGGTTTTACTTGTTAATCAGTGTTGATGGACATGGATAGGATGATGTCTGAATTTCAAGGTGGCACAAAAGACTGAGCTTTAACGTGTAGTACTTAAAAAAATCAGCATTTAATTGAAAGACAAAGTAATGGGGTTTTAAAACTGAGTTCTCTTTGCTTTCTCCGTTGCACAAGTCCTTGTGGCTGGCTGGGCTGGGCAGAGTTTAGGATTCATTTGGAAACGCCAGTTATTACAGTGTTTTATAGACAGAGCATTCAGGTAACATATTTGTAGCAGTGGTTAATTAATCTGTTAAAGAACCATAGATAATACCTGTAAGCATGTTTGTTGGGAAAGATGGGATTGAGTCTCAAGGGAGGAGGTGGGCTTTGGATTTGGTAGTGGTAGTGGTGGTATTATTGTTGCTAGCTTGCAGGAATTAATTTGAGTTCTTCGATATGGAGTGTTAGGGCATTCATTTACATAGTTAGCTTTAAAATAAAAACCAACTTGGTCATGGTTTGTTAGGTGAGTACTTGCAACTGAATTTTATGATCTGTGTACATAGAAACATCAACCTTTTTAGATTAAAATTTAGATGTTCTCTTTTTCTTGTATTATGGTGAAGGGGGAAAAGAGAACTAGCTTTCAGAGCACATCTTGATTTCAGTGTTCAGTAGGTGTTCCCTTGTGTTCAGCAGGGAATGACAGATGCAGCAGTAATTTTGTTGTGTATGTGTGTACTCAGTTCATCATGTGAGTTGTTATTTTCCTTTGGTCTTTTTGCTGTCCTTATTTTGCTGCCTGTGTATAGCAGCTTCACGTTAAATAAAAGGAACTAGAAGAATGTCAAGCAGACTTCATATGGATGTTGTAATTTCTTTCAATATTCTGTGAATTCAGAGTATGTCATAATGACATTTATTATTATTTGTGTTCGAGAAAAAAGCTGTGCTTCTGCCAGGACTGGAGTACGTGGATTGCACAAGTGTTGTGAATTTTTAACGGAACAAATCCTGCTTTTTTCTGTTTGCTACTTTTCCCCTACATCTTCTATTTGCTTTATAATTTGCCTGTTTACTGTGCTGATAGAGAAGTGCAAGAAGGATTTTTTAAGCTTATGCCTTGTCTGAGCTGGGAAAACATTTCTGTGAGTGCAAGACTGCTCATAGCGGATGGCTGCTCAGAGCAGCATGTGGAAGCTGTAAAGTAAGGTCACCTTTGTCAGGAAATTTTGTTGGCCTGCATTCAGTTACTGGTGATTTGCTGTCTTTAGTCTGTTCTTAGTCAGTCCCTTCAACAAAGAGTAGGTCAGTACTGACTCCATTTATGCTGCCATAGTTACTGTCACTCAAGTGAAAGCTGGGGGGTTTAACAATTAGGAAAACGGTCCTGCCACTGTGAGCTGTGGGCTTTTGCACCTCTTACTAATGTAGCCAGTTTGTGCAGGAAATGAGACTGTCAGCCCAGCCTCTCTGTAAACAGACACTCCACCAATTTCAACATTGAATGAAAGATAAGTGCAGTTTGAATTTTGACAGTGAAATATATGTGGCATTTTTAAATGTAGGAACTTTCTACCCACCATAAAATCAAGGTTTTTTTCTGAAATCTACAGAGATTTTTTTTTTTCCTGTGTCAGACGTGACAATATCAGTTTCTGTGGTGAACCTACTTAGCATGCCAAAAAGAAGAGTAAAGGAGGGAAGCTTAAGGCCATATGTGATGTGCTGATTCAGAGACAGGATAGGGTAGCTGCTTCTCTCCTCTCCTGCCCCCGTTTTAGTAGGTCACATTGTCAGTCTGCCGCAGCCATTTCCATAGGTAGTCTGCAGACACTTCTGTCTTCCTGTAGCATCAACTGGCCAGCTCATTTCCATTTGAGCATTGAGATGTAGCTTATTGTCTTGCTTACCTCTCAATACTGATTTGGGGCAGGCCAGTAATACCATCATGTGCTGCTTATGGAGAGGGTATAGTGGATGGGTATCTCACAGTTCTCATTATTGTTGGCAGTTGTGCATGATGATCTCATGTGCAAATGTCTCCTCAAGAAATCCTTACTATAATCCAGAAAAGGGACAGATGATGAATATTTTGCTGCCTCTGAAGCTATAAAGCACATATTATTTCCTCAGTGTATAAATACAGAATTCTAAGAAAGCAGTATAAAAGGGAATAAGTAATAAAGATGTGTCTGTTTCCAATTACAGCAGAGTGTCCTCTTTTCATCTGTTCATTTCATCAAAAATACATTGTCATTGTTGAATGAGCAAAACCATGTTTCACTCCAGTACTGCCAGCTGCAAGCCAGCCTTTTTAACAAATACTCTCTCAGTTTATCAAAGTAATTGGAAATTGCTCCTTGGAGGCTGCTGAAACCATAACAAATGCAGGCAGTAATCAGATTGTTTGTAATCAGAAGAGTGCAAAACAACACAAAAAACTTTAATGGAGACTCACTGGCTATTGCTAGCTTGTTCTTTTGCTTACACTGCTGACTTGAAACGTGACCAATAACCAGCTATTAAATAGCTGGCAGTGTAGTAGCAATTATGTTAGTCTACTGTATGAACATATTTCTTCTTATAAATGTCCTGTGGACTTCAGAGGATATAAGATTCCTGTTTCGTGCAGTCATGGGGAGTAAAGTTGTGTTGGTTGGTCAGAACAGGGATGATCTGGATATGAACTGGGGTGAGAAGAGGAAATTGTCATCTTCTGTAAAGCCTAAAGAAAAACAATGACAGTTCCTCCAAAATGCCCTCCCCCTTCTACAAAGGGATGTCTCCTACATGCCTGTTAATTGTGCTTGGACTTTGATCCCCTCTTCTTCCTTGCCATTGATGGATATTGGGAGCTTTGTGCCCTTCCTCTGCCTAGCAAGGGACTACTTTGCTGATCCCTGCCTCAGCTTGCTAAGCATTCTCACAAGCCTTCAAAAGCTTAGATGTTTTTGGGAACTATCTGAAAGACTCTGATCTTTGTGTTCCCCTCCTGCCACATGTACTTAGGGAAGTCTTACTGTGTAGCACTGCCACTTGTATTTCCTTTTAAGTATCTGAACATGTAATGAACAAAAATATAGGATAAGATTATTTTAATGTAACCTTTAGGAAAATACATTTATAGATTTTGTTTCTTAGTATGAGAAATAGTGTTTAGAACTTCTTGAAAAAGTAGTTCTTGATTTTTATAGATATAGATTTTAATTAACATTTGTCATGAATGCACAGTGAGATCTTAATTACCTGGGTTTCACTAGACAAATTGAACAACTTCCTTGTGATGCTGGAGGGAAGATTTTTTATTTTTGGTGGTCTGAGATGTCTTATCCTTTCGTAACTGTGTTCATTTTTATTCTATCCAGAATTCGGAACTTGGTAGCATTCCAGTAAAAATGTGTGAAGACCTCTAGTTGTACCAGCTTTTGCTTATTATCTTTAATGCGTATTACATCTGTATCTAACTGAGTTGACTATGCAGGCAAAAATTGTGTAGAATTTGGATTCTATTTGTATAGAACACAGATTTTTAAAAAGAACAAATATTCAGTGTGCTTACCTTCTTTTAACAAAAAATAGCCAAATCATCTCAGAACTTGAGTTGAAAGTGAGTATTACTGATATTAGTAATAACATTCTCATGGGTTGAAAAAACACCCAGAATGAAACAAAAGTGTTTGTTGGATGAAGTTTAATTAACTGCTATGGTACTAAACTGTACATGCCAACTTTGAGGTTCCAAACCAAGCAGGGATAAGAACAGATTTGCACTTCTTGCCTCTGTAATAGAGCTGACACCAGTCACCTTAATGTGATTATGTCTGTACTGTGGGTAATACAAAATACCAGTGATTAAATTATTCCGCAGTTTTGTAGGTAGAGTTTTATCCTGTTTTTCCTGTCAGTAGACATAAAGTTCTGAAGTTCAGGTAGCAGGAAAAAAACCTCCCTTATCTGTTGACTGGAAAAAGCAAGTATTCAGTAGGCCTGAAGCAGTTGAACAATTTTAGACACTCTCTGCTGAGCCAAAAGATTGAACTTTGTGTGTGAGTTAAAGCCTTCTGAAAATCTTTGTTTTTAATAACTATATGGAGGCTGGATGTCATGGCTGAAGACTGCTCAAGTGGTTGTCCTTGTCCTGCTTCGTCTCTTCTTTCTCCTGTGATCCAGTTTCAGTCCATCAGCCCCACACTCTTCAAAAATCAAAACTCCCCAGAAGTTTTCTTGCCAATCCTTAAGTCATTTGTTTCTTTTGTTTAGGTATTCCTGTCTCTCAGCAGCACTTAATTTGGAATAATATGGAACTGAAGGATGACTATTGTTTGGATGATTATAAGTAAGTATAGAATAAAATTATGTTTCTAATTAATGTTTCTAAATAATTGTTAGCATGAACAACAGGAAACGGTATAAAAAATTGATTTGTTGTTGTTTACAGCATTTCAGAGGGCTGCACTCTGAAGTTGGTTCTGGCTATGCGAGGTGGACCTGTTAACACCAGAAGAGGTAGGTGTTAAGGAAGTTAAAGATAGTGGTTTTCATGCAACATCTTATAACTGTAAAGAGCTTCTCTTAGGTAAGCATTTTAGACAATGAGACTTCAGTTCCAAATTAATTGGAAAAATACTTAACAAAAATTGGGGCATTTTTTTCCCCATCTTCTCTTAGCATATCAAGTGCACTTTGTTTACTCTTAAATTAAGTATATTTATCTGTACAGAATCGTCAAGTCATAAAATCAGCAGTTCTTCACTTGAAGAAAAAAGTATCCTGGAATGTCATTGTACAAATAATTTTTAAAATATGGTCAATAAGAATCAGGAATTGCTACAGTTTATCAGACAATAAACTTGGTTGTGTGGATCATCTGTATAGGAGTGAAAATGAAGAAATTCCCTTGATAATTTTCTTGGGAAAAACTTGGGAAAAAACTCAGCATATCTTCTAGGTTGGGAAAAACTTGGGAAAAAACTCAGCATATCTTCTAGGTTAGGAATTCCTGTTATTAACTGAGCTGAGCTCTCAGAGGTGATCAAAAGAACAATAATAATATTTTGGTTTTATTTTGGTTTTTTATATTTTTAGTTCCTGTGAAAGATCCTATCAGGGAAATGGCTGAATACATGGATCCTGCTAGAGACAAGATCTGGGAGAAAGGGCCGTCCAACAAACAAGTTACCTTCTTAGTGTATCGTGAAGGGGATCGCTTGAATTTCTTCCGTGTAGTTGACCGGGGTGATGGCACTTTAACACCACTATCTGAATCTTTGAGGTAAAGTTGGTTTTAATCTTTATATTCTTCAAAAGTGGGTTGCTGTGTAATTTTCAGCTGTATTTGTTGGTTTTATCAGAAGAGTATCTGGCATATTGAAAGAATTATTCCCTAAGGGCTATTAAATTGTTGTAACTGTCTAACAGCACAGTAGTGCTTTGTGGTCGGTGGTCGTGCTGATGGTTCTCTTATCACTGTGTGCATTAATATAGCGAGATAAAACCGACTTCATACTTCAGGCAATTCTCAACATTCCAGCCCTTTCTGAAAAGGAACGTGTTACAAGAGAGTCAAATCAATATTTTATTAGATGTTAAAAACTTCTGCTAAGTACTTTCTCTAACATCTTAAGGCATTTGTTTAGTTTTGTAAACATTACCCTGTTTGCATAATAATTTTTTTTTCTATGGGTGTGACTTGACTAAATGATTAGTTAGGAAGATAATAATTACCAATACAGACAGATTTTGGATGTAATTAGGCCTCAGGTTAGCTACTGTTGAGGTACCAAGCTTGTGTCAATTGCTGTCAGAATCCAGTGATCTTATCATCAGAAGCACAGGTGTATCAGTTTACCTACTACATTGTAATAGTAGTAAACAATTTGGTAGTCTTTTTCCTAAAACTATCAAAATGGATACCTATTAAAAATTATTGCATTCTATTTGTATACTGCAGCTCTTGAGTAGGTACTTATTATCCTCTCAAGAACTTAATATTTGTACAGCTGTGAGGAAAGGAGTCCCTTTTCTGGGAACTAACTGTGTTTTCTCCGAGACTAAGGCTGAAGCTGCTTTAAGTGACTATTCTTGTTTCTGTTTGCAAAGGGAAAGCAAGAGCTTCGTGCTGGGTTTATATTGTTTGTATTCAGAGTGGTACAACTCTTAAAAATTTTTATAAGACATCCATACTTAAAAACCACTGACAGAAAGAAATACCAAAGTTGAATTCCCACATTGTTACACAGAGTAGAAAGACCTAGTGTTTGATATACAAGGAAGAGAAAAGATGCAAATATTTTGGATCTGTGATTTTATCTTTCAGCCCCTGTACTCTTTCAGTAAATAGCCACATATGGTATTATTTGAAATAGGTTTTAAAAAGTATAATTGGTTAAGAACTGAGAACGTGGCTGCTGCACTGGGCTAGATACACTTCTGGAAAGATGAGCAGACTGGTGTAATTCTTCTTGCTGTTACCACTTTGTTCCTATTTAACCTCTGGCTCCAGTGAACATCGAAACCCATTCACAAAGCTGGGACCGTGGATGCTATACTGTGAGTTAGTGCAAGGAGTTGTCATAAGGAGCTTGAAATTTCATTTTTCAGTAGAATGGGCTCTCTGGTATCTGCCTACATGTTCAAATTTTAGTGTGTGTGTTGATTTTTTTTTTCCTTTAAAACTAGTATAGACAGTGGTCTGAAAGTTTTTGTACTTTTCCATGGGGTAGTCCTAATGTACAGATTTACTAGTAATTTTACTGAGATTGGCTAAACATTGCAAATGGGAGGAATAGACCACACTCATTTGGCTCTTGCAAGGTACCTGGGTAAGCCTTTCAAAGCACAGCAGCACATAGGAAAGTCAAATACATTGGGCTTAAGAAATCTGCTGGTGCTGGTCAAGTGAACCAGTTGGGTTGGAAGCCACCTGAGTTGAAAACATTCAGCGTGAGTTGTTTCTGGTTTTCTGTGCTTTCTATGGGAGTTCACTTATTAGCTTTTCTAGTAAGGCAGATAGTAATTTGGAGGGGAAAGAAATCCTAATTCTTGAGTTTGTTACCATGGCTGGGTGAGACTGTGGGAAATGGAAAAAGTAGCAAAGGGAGGAGAGAATGGAAGCAAATCAGACCTTTTTGTTTGATCTTTATAGAGTAAAGCTATGGGTCACTCTGAATACTACTGAAAACTGCTGGTTTTCCATACTGACAGGTGTGTTCATATGTGTGGGTATATTGGTGACTAAGCATTTTGAAGCATGTGTTTATCATCCCTTTTCACATTGCTGATACCTGGAGCAGAATTCGACTGAAATTTAGAAATGAGAGGTTGGTTTTGGTCTTGGTTTTTATAGTTCTCGAGATAATTTTGTTTTATCTGTGCTTGAGTTACTGGTTAAAACTTGACAAAAGTATAAATGCATACAGTGATCATTGTCTCTGGGTTAGAAGAGCATTGAAGCTGTGGTGGAGGACTGGCAGACACTGGTGCCGAAAGCGTTTCGCAAGCTAATAATTTTTGAGACATGCATTTTACAAGGAAAAGCTCCAGAATGTTGACACCTATGGACAAAGTAAATATAAAATTTACTCATTGTAAAATGGGCTGAAAATATCATTAATATCAAAACTCCCTGTCCAACTTCTATAATCTTATAATCACATGAAAGCAGACAAAAAATCCTTTTGTCGCAATTTTTTTTTGTGTGTGTGTTTTTGGCCCCTAATTGTCAGAAATGGAACAAAAAGATAACAATTATTTTTGCATTAAAATAAAATCAAAAACCAACCAAACATGAGACATACCACTTTGCTTTCTATCCTTACCTAGCAGGAAGGGACATTCAACAAATTCTTTTAACTTGGTGATGTAAACCTTTGTAAAGATAAAATTTTGAAATTATTTTTTTAGTGTTGGGTTTTTTACCAGGAGAAATATGTATATGTAATATATGCTGACTGTTCCCATATGGAATTTCTCAGGTTTTGGTAAGAAATGTCTGGTCTATTTTGCTGACTCTTGGTTTCAATTTGCTGCTGTCTTGCTCTTCACACTGTCTCCCAGCTGTGCTGCCTTTGGAATTTTGTTACATTTTAGGAACTGGATTTGGAGAGTCAGTGCAAAAAATGCTGGCTCTAAAGGCAGCAGAGTATTTATTTCCAAGAATCAGGTAAGATGACAGCTCTAATTAGTGATATTTTCTTTTTGGTACTGACTTTCACATGACTTTTAGTTCTTCCTTGATTTCTTTTGGAGAGTAGAAACTTAAGCTAAATCTACTAAGACATTTGTATGAACACAGGGGAATTTAGGGGAATTGCCTGATTGTCATGATTTTTAGATGCTGACAGTGTAATGGAAGAACTAAAACACTCTTTAAAATGTACTACCTACAGTGTTGAAAATGCATCAGTTTGTAATGAATTGGACAGTCCTAATGGTTCTTTAATTTCACTGTCAAATGTTGAATGTCTTACTGATCAATGCTTCATTGCTTCATAGGAAAAACAAGTTAAATGCTGATTTTTAAAACCTTGAGGTTTAGCATTCTGTTAGAATGCGGAATAGAAGAAGGAAATGTCATGCTATAAACTTCCAGTGACTGCTGACTTAAAATATTTTGTCTTGGGACTAGCAATTCTAATCTATTTATTTTTTTTTCCAAATGTGAGACTCTTTGGAATCTTTGGAAACCTAAACTGATCTTTTTTTTTCTTCTTTTTTT